>MU776669.1:156109-179645 GCA_026770625.1 Nicotiana glauca
AGAATACTTCAACATCGAATTTATCATTTATCAAGTGAGACAGTGGCAAAATGAAGCATATATATATATATATAAGCTTCTTCCACATTTAACATGCGCAGGTAATACCGAGGCGACATCCCGAACCAACATTAATAAATGTGCACTTGCCGAGGGTCGACGACGCGCCTATAGATGCATCTATTCATACCGAGGCTATCGGCCCGATCCACAATTAAGGATAATATATATATCAAGTTCACATCAAATGACACATACGTAGGCAAAATNTCAATATACCATAAGAGCATATTTAATAGGCATGATGTAGGTCCTAAGCTACACGGACATCTAACATAGTAGTAGCTACACACGGGCTCTCGTCACATAACGCGTGCGTAGTCCCCGCATTTAGCAACAAGTACTCAACACGAAACCAAAGGGGACAATTCCCTCTTACAAGGTTAGAAAGGAGACTCACCTCGCTCTGAAGCGCGCTTTCAACCACAAAAATAGGCTCCAAGATCAATTCGAAGCCGAACAAGCACCAACTAGTTTAAATAAGTCAAGAACTAATCAATAATTGCTCACAAGATTGAATTCTAGCTAATTAAGTGATTTTCCAACCTTTCCCGCAAGTTTACTAAATTACGATCCCAGGCCCACGTGCCCAAATTCCGAGATTTTTGAGGAAATTATTCTCTATAACCAAAGGGTTACTAATACGTAAATTTTAGTTCATAACACAACTAATTAGGTGGTTAAATCATAGATTTTCCAAAACCCTAGGTCTAGCCCTAACCCTTAATTTTATTTGATGTTCTTGGTGTTAAATCTACCTAATGTTCATGTATTTAAGCTAAGAATGAGTGGGGATCACTTACCTCAAAATATTATGCTGAAACTTCCCCTTTTGAATCACCAAAATCGCCTAAGAGTTGAGAGACATATGGGGGAATTGAGCTTAAGCTCTAATTAAATGAGGTTCTGACCCCCTGTGATTTCCGCTTCTGCAGAAGAAATCTCGCTTCTGTGGAAACGGGCCACTTCTGCGAAAAAGGGACAAAGGGCCTGGGCCGCTTCTGCGGTCCTTTACTCGCTTCTGCGAGTCCGCTTAAGCAGAATTCCCACCGCTTCTGCGGTTAGGGCCTTTTGCGGATGGACCGCTTCTACGGTCGGGGGTTCGCTTCTGGTATTTCCCCTGGACCTGGCCCCTTCCGCTTCAGCGACTAGATGACCGCTTCTGCGGTCCAAGAGCCGTAGAAGTTGTCATGACAGAAGCAGCAGATGTTGCTCCCTTTTAATTTCTAGCTTCGCTCGAACCTCGACCATTTGACGCTCGGGGCTCCCGAGCCCCGCCCGAGCATACCGACAAGTCTGAAATCACGAGGCGGACCTAGTCGAACCTTCGGAACACCCAAAATATTATTAAACCACGGAACAGGACCCCAAAACCAAATAATCAAATCTAATGAACTTCAAGTTCTTAATTTCCTACCAACGGGTCAAAACGCCCTTAACTACTCGGATTGACACCAAACTTTACGGGTAAGTCTTATATGATATTTCGGACTTGTACCAAGTGTCGGAATCGAAATCCGACCTCAATACCTATAAAAACAATAATTTCTTAGTTTATTTAGTTCTTTGAAACTTAACTTAACAATTTTTACGAAAATTTCCATTACTCGGGCTAGAGACCTCGGAATTCGATTCCGGACACACGCCCAGGTCCCATATTTTTCTACGGACCCTCAGAAATTGCCGGATCGCTATTCCGGGTCCGTTTTCCCAAAATTTTGACCGAAGTCAAACTTGGCCTTTTTTGAAGATATTAAATGAAACGAATAGGCTTATTTTTGCCCGAAATTCTTCTAACTTCCGAACCTCCCGCCCCCGCAAGTCATAATTCAGCTAAAGCAAATACGGAAAGGATTATTTAAGGGAACGGGGTTCGAGAATGCAAAACGACCAGTCGGATCGTTACATATACTATGCACTAAGTACAAGTGTATTAGGTAATATTATATCGAATATAACTTATATATATTCGATATAAGTATAAAGTGTAAGTGTGTGTGTATATATATATATATATATATATATATATACTTAGGTTATACTATGCACTAAGTATAAGTGTATTAGGTAATATTATATCGAATATAGCTTATATATATTCGATATAAGTATAAGTGTAAGTATATATATTATAAGTGTAAGTATATATATATATTATATATATAAGCTATATTCGATATAATTTTAGCTAATACACTTATACTTAGTGCATAGTATAGCGTAAGCATATATATATATTATATATATATAAGCTATATTCAATATAATATTACCTAATACACTTATATTTAGTGCATAGTATAGCGTAAGTGTATATATATATATATATATATATAAGAGCTACATTCGATATAATATTACCTAATACACTTATAATTAGTGCATAGTATAGCGTAAGTATATATATTATATATATATATATATATAAGCTATATTCGATATACCATTACCTAATACACTTATACTTAGTTGCATAGTGTGTGTGTGTGTATATATATATATATATATATAGACACACACGTATGCTTCGTAGTACTATTCTGCCCTTGTATTAAAAAAGTGGTAACGGCTAACATTTATATTATTCATTTAGTAAATAGAAAAGTGATTTTTAATTTTGACCAATGTTGACCTAAATAGTGACTAATTTTGGTCGCTAAATATACATAATTTTAAATTAGCGACCCAAGTTGGACGCTAAATTTAAATTAGATTTATTTATCTTTCATATAATATTTAAAATATTAATATTATTGTTAAACGTTAGAACTGGGTCCCAGGTTAGCGAATAAAGTTGGTCTATATTCTACTGAGCGACCAACTTTGGCCGCTAAAGTTGAATTATATTTATTTATATTTTATAATTTTTTAAAATAAAATTATAATTATTAAAATTTTATAACTGGGTCCCAAAGTAGCGGCCAAAGTTGGTCTCAATCTGTTTACTCTTTATGGTGCGACCAACTTTGGTCACTAATTTTAAATTTCATTTATTTCTATTTTATAAATTCTTTTAAATAATATTATAATTATTAAAATTTAATAAGTGGGTCCCCTTAGGTGATCAACGTTGGTCGCTAATCTGAGTAATTTATGACCAAGCAAGTCCGACCATTCCGGTCAACAGTTTGACAAAATTTTCGATCAAGTAGCGACTAACGTTGGTTTCTAATTTATTTAAAATTATTATTTTATTATTTTCACCAGTTTAGCAACCAACGGTCGCTTTTTATAGGAATTCTACTAGTGTGAGTTGCAGCTTGTTCAAGCTCTGTCAGTGACTCAGTTCTTCACGTTGAAGATTCACCCATGTCTCGTATAGGGATTCTCCCTCCTTTCTATCACTACTTCGGCTTGAAGTACTGGCCATTTTCTGTTTCCGAGAAAGGAGCCGGTATTTGGTCCTTGTATTTTTAGTAGTAATATTTATGCATGGAGAAATATTGAAAGCTAAATAGCCTGAATTACGTGAAAAAGGACAAAAGCAATTTGAGATTCTATACGTGGATACCAACGGCATGCAGCAGAGGATAAACTTCCAAATTTATTTTCTTTTTCGGCGTAATAGATACGGAAAAAGTTAGCACGATCTTTCACTAAGATATTTAAATTAGGCATCTTTCCAATTAGACACGTTTCTTAGGCAATTCTCATATCAATTAGACGCGTTTTTTGCTGGCTTATTAATTATTGTGTAGGAATTTGCTGCAATTTTGAATGAAGTTTTACCCAATGCTGAATTTAGGATGTGTGTCAGACATATCTGGTCTAATTGGCATAAGAAATGGAAAGGAGAGGAAAGGAGAAAATAGTTTTGGAGGTGCTCTAAATCTAGTTATGAAGTTAAGTTTATTTGTAAGGATATTTGTAGGGATTTGTTATATTATACAAAAAAGTCATGGGTTAGAGCCTAATTTAAATGTCTAATTGGTATGATAATTTCCTAAGAAATATGTCTAATTGAAAATAAACTTAGTTTATGTGTCTAAGTGAAAGATCGTGCCAACTTTAGGTGTCTCCGTATGTATTACGCAATCTTTTTCCTTTACCAGCTCAACTTCACTTTGAATTGGGACTTCATCATATCATTTCACAATGTATAACTTCCTCTCATCCTCATCTATAGCTTCGTTGAAATTCATCCTAGGCGCTATACTTGTGACACAATTATATAAAATCAACCTAGTGTAATCATAGAAAATTATTGAGAAAATTTAAATTAAAAAAAAAGGACCGCATGCATGTTTAGAAATAATGATATGGTGTTACTATATACTTCCTCGGTTCATAATTACCAATATGTTAAGGTAATTTAACTTTCACAAATTTCAAAGAATCAATTAATTAATTAAAGCTAAAATTTGATATGACATCTTTTCAATGACATCCCACATTCGTTTCTACCACATGCATTTTTTTTCTTCAGCGCTCAAATCAAACTTATCCCGACACATATTGTGTGGAATATTAATATTTTAATTGGATTAGTCCTTTTTTTAAAAGCAGCAATTGCACAGGATTTTGTATATTTAAGTTTGACATAAAAAATTCCAGAAGGGAAATAGCTGTATACTCATGTAGTATAAGCTAAAAGATGAATGATGCCTTCAAAACTACCAAAGAAAGTGAAAAGGCCATATACTAAGGTAGTCGGCGGACGAGAAAAGGTGCCATGAAACTATCAAACAAAATGAACAGTTATGTACCCTGACAAGCTCCAAATGATTATTAGATCATGTATTGTCACGACCCAATTTTACTCCAGGTCGTGATGGTGTTCAACATCATTGTCAGACAAGCCAACGCAGAATTTTTAATAAGTTCTAGTTTTATTTTTTTCAAAACAGTTAACACAAACTCTACTCTGAATTTAAAATAAGAAATAATTTGCATCGAACCAAAATAGTTATACAATCCCAAAAGAATAGTCTACTAATATGTGTGCCAAGACCTGGTGTCACAAGTATAAGGGTATCTAGTAAAATATACAAAAGAATAATCTACCCTACTATCATAACTAGGATAACATATAGACTCCATCACGCTGCTGGTCGGTATAAGAATGGAGCAGCTCACCGTGGAATCTCGGACTATCAATCAAGCATGCGCACCAGACTGATAACCAGATGTACTTGCATCAGATCCTGTACAATTAAGTACAAAAACGTAGTATGCGTACATAAATAATATGTACCCAGTAAGTATCCCATCTAATCTCGAAGAAGTAGAGATGAGAGGTCTACTTGACACTTACTAGGGTCAATTATATAAGAAGTGTTTTACTACGCATAGATGTCACTTTATATATATATATATAAATTTATAGCATGAAGCGACAAGTCATTCCCTACATAATTTCATAATTAGCTATTTACATTTCAAGGTATTTAATAAGACTAGTCATGAATATGAATTCACATAGATAACATGCGCACATTATGCCGATGTCTTACGGCCCCGTCCAACATAAATAGAAATGTGCACTGCCAGAGGGTCGAATGGCGCGAACCATAGATATATCTATTTCTGCCGAGTCGATCGGATCGATCCACAAATAACTATCATCATCAAGAGGTCACATAAGGCACAATCATAGTCAAATAAATTCATACGAGTTATCAAGTGAGTACATGCATTTTTATACATTGTTTCCAACTCTTACCAAGTCCCCAAGTGATCTCATTAACATGAGAGGATATAGGCATTCACAAATATTGCATGATACATGTCCTAAATTACCCGGATAATTAACATACTAATAGCTACGTACGGACCCTCGTCACCTCGTGCGTACGTAGCCCCCAAAATTAGCAAAACATGATTAATTAACTCACCTATGGGGATAATTCCCTTTTACAATGTTAGAAAGGAGACTCACCTTGCTCCAAAACGTGCTTCCAATACCATGAACGTGCTCAAACCTGTGACGATCCGACCCGTCATCTCATGAGTTACCTCTACGTTTTGCCAATTTTCAGCTTCTTTATGCTTCATTGTCCATATCATGTGTAAAAGAGTTGAGTTGGAGTGGTTTTAATAAGAAATGAGACCCTTAGTCTCTTTTAAGAAGGCTTAAGTTGGAAAAGTCAATCGGACGTTGACTTATGAGTTAAAGGGATCGGATAAGAATTTCGATGGTTCGGTTAGCTCCGGGAGGTGATTTGTGACTTAGGAGCATGATCGGAAGTATTTTTGGAGGTCCGGTGTAGAATTAGACTTGAATTGGCGAAGTTAGTATTTTGGCGATTTCCGGTTGATTGGTGAGATTTTGATCCGGTAGTTAGAATGAAATTTCGAGAGTTCATGTAGCTTCGTTAGGTGATTTGGGATGTGTGTGTAAAATTTCAGGTCATTCGGACGTGTTTTGGTTAGGTTTTTGATTGAATGAGTAATACGGAAGTTTTGAAATTTCTTAAGCTTGAATCCGAGGGTGATTCAATGTTTGATGTTGTTTTGAGTGTTCCGAAGGTTGGAACAATTTTGAATGATGTTATGGGGTGTTTTGGCATGTTTGGTCAGGATCCCATGAGGCTCGGATATGTTTTGGAAGAATTTTTGGAAGTTTTTTATCGTTTTTAGCATAAGCACGTAATGATCCAAAAGTCCATTTTTAGTTCTAGATATCGAAATTTGATTTCGAGACTTCCAGAATTTAAATAATAAATTATAAGAGTGATCTGGAAAATTTTGTCTGATTTCATCAAGTCGCGATTGGGGTTTTGACACGAAACATGAGTTAATTGTTTAACAAGCAAAATGGGTATTTAGCTGAGCAAATGAGCTCCGAATTGAGTTTCGACTGAATGTTTATGTTCGTATTATTATTTGAGACTTGTAGGAACAAGAATCATAAAATTCTGAGTTCGAATGATGGAGTTAGAGCCTTTTAGTAAAAAGAAAAGATGCTGCAATTTTCTGGGCAATTTCTGCATTTTCGTACGTGTGAACAGTGATTGCACTTGCGTGAACAGTACCCGTATACAGTATACATGAACAGTGCCCGTAAAAACTATCATAAACAGTGCCATGCACAGTACCCCGTAAATAATGTAGTGTGAACAGTACCCGCACGCGTGAATAGTGCCCAGAAAATTTCTGGGCAGTTAAAGAACGAGCAACACTATTTTTTCCATTTTTTTTAGTTTCAAACTCGGATTTTGGGCAATTTTGAGCGAGAAATTACGGAAAAACTTGGTGGTAAGTATTCTTGACTCTCTTGTGATTATATTCCATGAATAAACCTTCATTTTTTTGCTTTAGATTATTGATATTTGAAGAGAAATATAGGAATTTTCTAAAATTTCATAAAGTTGAATTTTTAAGATTTTAAAGCCAATCCGATGTCAGATTTTGGTAAAATTTAATGGTTGGACTCGTGGTTGGATGGGGGTTCATATTCCGCAATTTTTGACGGGTTCCGAGACGTGGGACCCACGGACGAATTTTAGTGCAATTTCGAAATTTTTATAAAAAATTTAGAATTTCATATGGAATTAATTCCTGTAATTAGTATTGACTGAATTGAATTACTTGTGGCTAGATTTGGATCTATTGGAGAACGATTCGAGGGGAAAAGGCATTTCGGAGTAGGATTTCGCTCGGATTGAGGTGAGTAATGATTTTAAATGATGTCCTGAGGGTTTGAAAGCCCGAATTGCACAACGTAGTGCTATGTTGAGATGAGCCACGCATTGTATGACGAGCGCGAGGTCATTTACTATTGGGAATTGTGACTTGGTCCATCCCGGTTGATATTTTACCGCGTATTTGATAAAGACTTGTTATTTTTCACCATGACTTGGGCTTATTGCCATACTTGGGCTTCGTGCCGACTATTTGAAACCCTTTTTGAATTTCCATCACTGTTTCCTTACTAATTAAAATATTATTTGAACTCAGTCCAATTGAATTATACTGTTTCATGAACTCAGCTATATTTTTACTCAACTTGAGATTTAAATGATATTTGAATTGATGTTGAGTTGAGCACTACTGTTTTACTGTTGCCCAAGGGGCTTATGATTATTTTCTGGACTGATTGAGGCCGAGGGCCATATGTGAGGATATGTTGAGTGATGTGAGGAGGCTTTCAAGCCTCGAGTGTAATGTGAGAAGGCTTTAAGGCCTTATGTTGATGAGACAGGCTTTAAGGCTTTATGATGATATAGCGCTTGGGCTGTAGGATCCCCTCCGAAGTGTGCACCCCCACAGTGAGCGCGGGTACCCAGGTGAGTTGGAAGTAAGCCCGAGAGGCTAATATTGTACTTTGTGAGTTGGGAGTGAGCCCGAGAGGCTGATATTGCACTTTGCGAGTTGGGACTGAGCCCGAGAGGCTGATATTGTACTTTGTGAGTTAGGAGTAAGCCCGAGAGACTGATGTTGTACCATGTGAGTTGGGAGTGAGCCCGCGGGGCTGATACTGTGCTGAGAGTTTGATATTGAGCCCGAGGGGCAGGTTTTTGATTATTTCTTACTTGTTGAAATTATTTGTCTTCACTGTTTTAAAAGAGATTTATCTGATACTTAGCGGTTTTATTGTATAACTGATTTTACTGCTTGAGATAGCGTTAATTGTGCCTTTATGAGATTTCATGCTTTCATTCATTATTTTTTTTTTTTACTCACTAGGTCGGAGTACTCACATTACACCCTGCACCTCGTGTGCAGATGCAGGTATTTGTTCACCCGGTAGCGGGTTTTGAGCCGATTGAAGATTTTGCTATCGTAGCTGAGCAAGGTGACCGCCAGCGTTCGCGGCACCGGACTTCTTCCTTTGACTGTAAATTCTATTCTGTATATTACTGGCCTTGTAGTTGTATTTAGTAGATTCTGTAGTAGCTCATGACTTGTGACACCCCGATTTCGGGCTGAGTCGGGATGGTTTCCCTGTTTTATCATATTTATTCTGCACTTATGATTATATTATCCATGTTTTAGACTTATTCATGCTAAGTAACTGTTAAAAGAGGTATTGTTGCTTCTGTTGGCTGGCCTTGTCTTCACGAGAGGCGCCATCACGATCTAATTTGGGAATTGGGTCGTGACAAAACCCCTCAATTGTAGCCGAATGATCCAAAACTAATTAAACGAGATAGGTCTGAGCACGTGATTTTTGCCCTATATATGAATTATTCCCAAAAAATTCAAACAAAATGATCTTTTTTTATTATTTTACAATTTTGTAAATTTTGTGTCATTTTGTGTCTGAAAAATACAAAAAATGCATTTGGCATTTGCATTTAGGATTTAACTTTGTATTTTAAGATTAATTAGGGGTCAATTTGTTTTTAGAATAAAATATAAAAAAATAATAAAAAAATAGTCCGCTTTTGTATTTTTAATTGTTAAATGTTGAATTTGTCACGAAATAGATTTTAAACAATTTTAGGAGTTAATTAGTTTAACTTTGAAATATATTAGGAGTAATTTTTGTATTTTTATAAAATCAAAATAAATACAAAAATATAAAATGAAATACAAAAAATAGATAAAAGAAATAAAATGAAAACAATTTTAAAAAGTGGTCTTAATTGGAGACCAAATTTGGACCATCCTATCTGCCCAAGCCCAATTTTTCCTTCACAAAAACCCGCCCAACCCATCACTTGACCCAGTCCAGCCAACCCCCGGATCCAAACGACGCCGTTTTGGCGTCAGGTGATCTGAACCGTCCATCATCCCAATCCAACGGTCCAGATTTATTCAAGATTTCAAATAACACTGTAATAAAACTTTACAGATTTAGCAACCATCATCACCGTCCTCGTACCCCCTGCCCTTTCAATCTCCGTCGCCGACTCCGCCCAACGCCGCCGGCCGGAAATCGTCGCCGTCGGCGGCCCACCTCCAAGTGCCACCAAAATTACACCCTAGAACCATCTTTCTCTCCTCTTTCCAACTCCCATATTAGTTTTTCTCGAATCCCATCCAATCGGTTCGAATATCCGATCGAAACTTTTTCGGCCACGACAACACCTCGTCAAATGACACCAAATTCACACCATTTGTTCACCTCCCTCTCTACATCACGAATTCATGCCCATTTCACTTCAAATGTTCCCCATTTGTTTCGAATCTTCAATCGAAGTCTGACCAAGAACCCTACGTTCTCTGAATTACTCCAAATTGGTACTACATGATCCTCGGGCTTTCCTCGTGACGAATTCAACGTTATTAGCCTTCGAATATCATTGAAGTTGGTAGAATCTTATACTAGTGAGTTTCTTAGATTTTTCTTTTGTTTTTCAGTTCGTTTTCTTCCCCATGTTTTCTATGTGTCGTTAATGGATTGGATTAAATGTTATCTATCTAAAGTTAATAGTTAAAGTTGTTACTATTCGGATTGTTGTCCAAACCCTGTTAATTGTTAGTTCGTCATTATTTAATTCTTGTTTAGCATTTAGTTTAGTTAAATTTTGGGCATTCTGTTTCTCCAAGATGACTGATGTTGTTAGGTTCAATTCTCTCTTTAGTTAGTAATTGTTTCATTTTGGTGTAATTGTCAAGAATAGTTCATTAATAGGATTAATTGTTCTTTAATTGTTTAAGATGATATAATTTGATTTCATACTGAATTTGTGATGGTCGCTTGATGAATTGTTGAACTAATCGACAATAATTGGTAATTTGAAGTTCAGTATTCAGTTTGGATTTAGGATCTGAATTTGAACTTGGTTGGATATAGCTGAATAATTTGGTTTATTGATTAATCATAGTTAAGTTCAGGCCAAGGAATCTGATGTGTTAGGATGGTAATTGCAAAATAGGTTCAGGGGCAGTTTGGATAATTGAATTTGGAGATGAAAGTTGTAGGATAGAATAGAAGGCCCTAGAATCTTCTAGAATAGGGTCAGGTGTAGGTTTTCAGTAATTGTAAGGTACTAACTTGAGTCACAAGCTAAGAAATAAGGGACTAATTGAATAAATAGATAGGGACTAACATAGAAAACAGAAATAATGGCTGCCCTCAGCTTTTGCCTATAAAAGGCATGCCTAAGTGCCTTCATGGACAAGTTTGGAACCCCATAATTCCCCCCCAAAAATCCATTCTGCAGATCTGCGCTTCAGATTTTGAATTTCAGATCAAAAAGAGTTCAAATTCTGAACTTGTACAGTTCAAGCTTCCCTTTAGATCTAGATTTCTGCCAAAAATCCAAAAAAAAAAAAAACAGAAAAGCTATAGAAAATACAAAAACTGTTACATCGCATTTCTGAGTCTAATTGCAAGTTCTGATGGTTATGCTCTATGAATTGATTGTTGTCAAGTGGAGTTTCTGGTTTGTTTTGGTTGTGAAAGTTTTGAAGTGTTTCTGCTTTAATTTCGAGCACTTTTGGGTCGGTTGTGGGGTGTTGTAGTTCTGTGATATGTTACTGTGATGAGTTCCTGGGTTTATGAGTTGAATTTGGCTCGAAATTGATCCTGAATACTGCTGCTGCGATTTGTGGTTGGCACTGTTATTTGCTGTGGCTGACCTCCTCTTCTTCTACTTGTATTTCGCTTTCCAGGTACTTTTCCAGCTTCACTCGATGTTGAAGGGCTAAATATGTATGTGTGTTGGTCGGTTGAGAAAATGCAACCTAGATCACGCTAATGTGATCTCAAATCTATTCAATGTTATGATAATTTGAATTTTAGTCACACGGTGGTAGTAGTAGTGTAGAATTGGATGATTAGAATACTGTATAATTTGTAAGAATTGAACTGTAATGGGATTGTTTGTGTTAGATGTCAGCGTTTCATTGTATACGCATGAGTGTGTAGGCCTATTGATCTCATCTGTTTCGTGTAAATTGTTCAATTGGCTTTGTGTTTAGTCTATAGTGGAATCATCTGGGAATACTAATTGAATATCTTAGTGAATACGAAAGTTACAAATGGTTGAATGAGGTAATCCAATGGCTAGCTTATGTATTAGAGACTAGGCATGGGTATTTAATTGGATTCATGTCCATTGTGTTTATGTGTGGAAGATAAGTTCAGAACGTTAATATAGGTGGTAGCTTAATCTCAAGCAATTCATTGTATCCGTATATCTGTAGTGATTTTACAGTTTTGAATTTGTGGTTTTTTTGTTGTTTGAGTTGTTAGAGGAATTGGGCCAAGCCTGAGCTCAATTGCAACCATATTTGTTCATGGGCTGGCCATGGAAGCCCAGTGCAATCCAACTGAGGCTAGGCCAAAGCTCCACATCTGAAATAGCCTTTCGTGCCTGGTTGTCCCATTTCGTATCCGGGCTGACGCTAAGGCCCCAAGATCTTTGAAGGCATGAATTATATGAAAGTTATGGAATTAAAATACACTAGTTCTTAAACCACTATTTAGAGACAAATTAAAATAAAAAATATAGATTGCTTTAGGTTTGCCCTTTTAATAATAATAAATAAGACGAGCCTCGCCAAAATAAAGCATAAATTGCGGGGCCCTCGGTAAATGTTTATACAAAATACCTAGACTTCGGGATGGGCCGTTTAGCGAATTTCACGGCCTTCCCCAAATATAATAATGCGATAGTCTCATTAGACACGTGCTTTAAATAATTTTACATTCATAAATTCGGGTGCACATTTATGTGACCCAAATCCAAATCTCAACGAAGTTGAAATGCGTCAAAAATGACGGGTGTATTTATGTGACGTGGTTCGAGACGCATTTTCACGACGTTGCAATTCTCCTAAAAAATAATAATAAAAGCGGTTCAAAGTTAAAAAGCACATAGATTAGAACATGTATTAAAATCAAATAAATAAGCCAAATATGACAGTTGAGTGACCGTGCTGGAACCACGGAACCCAGGAATGCCTGACACCTTCTCCCGGGTTAATAGAATTCCTTACTCGGATTTCTGGTTTGCGGACTGTGAAACAGAGTCATTCTTTTCCTCGATTCGGGATTCAACCGGTGACTTGGGACACCATAAATCTCCCAAGTGGCGACTCTGAATCTTAATAACATATCCCGTTTCGGTTGTCCTTTAATTGGAAAAACTCCTTTATGCCCTCACGGGTGTAGGAAAAAGGAGGTGTGACATCTTTGGCGACTCTGCTGTGGACAAGAACCCAGAACGTTTTGTTCAGGGTTCAGAATTCGAGCTTAGATAAATTGTTGTATTTGGTTATATCTGATTTTCCTACATGTTTAGTGTTGCATGTTACCGCTTTGATATTATTTGAACTGTGTATATAAACTATGCCGAAACCCTTCTCTTCTTACCTCTGGGGATGTGCTTACTGGTTGAGACTCCCTATTCTGTTAGTGTTATACCTTGAAATAAGAAAGAAGCTGGACAAGTTACTAAGCCGGATGGCCTTTTGGTTCTCGGTACGTAGCCCCCTGCTCGATTCGAGTTGTCCGCTCGGGTACACAGTCTAGAACACATACCTAGGTTTTGAACCTAGAATAACTTGACTTCATGCCAAATCCCTAGTAGGAACGCTTATTTGCATCACGTGCATTTGCCGTAGGGGACTCAACACAGGGGTTAGGTCCGTCTAGGACAGGTAACCTAAAATGAAAAAGACCAACCTGATGCATCTTATGTGTTGCATATGCATTTATTTGTCTCGGACTTGTATGCTGACTAGCTTTGGAGTATTTGGGAAAATTAAAAAAAAAATAGCAGTTTAGAGAGTTAATTATCCGTTTTACAAAAACAACCAATGTCAAAATAGTGTCGAAACTCTGCCTAATTTTTGAGAAAAATGAAAGAAAAAACGAAGAGAAGGGAAAAGGAAATTTGGTTTTAAAAAAATGTTTTGCTTTATTGGTCAAGAAAAAGAAAAAAAAAAACTAAAAGGTTTTATTTTCAAATAGTTTGTTGTAAAAAAAAGAAATAATAATACAAAAAGATTATTGTTTTCCGAAATAGTTAGTTTATTCGCCCGAACTACGCAGGTTTGATTCTAATCGAATGTGAGATATGTAGGCAACCCTCATCGGGTCCAACCATCCCTTTTCAAAAATAGCCAAATAATGTCAAATTTTAAATGGTTGTCAAAATAAGTCGGGTGACACCATTCTTGTTAAAAATAAGCAGAATGTCCCTCAAAAAGGCGCCGGAAGGCCGTTTTTGCAAGAACAACCACCTTGAGTCATTTGTAAATGGTTTGTGGGCACAACCTTAAAATCTCCCTTGCGGAAGTGCTGTAAGGCCGTATTCACAAAATCGAGTCTTTGTTTTCCTTAAAAAAAATTTTTAGAAATAGCCACTTTGCTTTTTAAGTCAAAATAAGCCTTTACATGGCCAATTTTCTTTAAATAGTCACAGTTGACATGGAAAATTTCTCAGTCTTGCGCGGGCCTGTGGCGATGCCGAGTGATGCCTCGCGGGCCCCAGGATTTGAAGCTTTGATGTACTCCTAGATTAGTCGAGTCGGTATTTTGTTTTTGAGTTTGTTTTGTACTTTCCTTTTGAAAAAAAAAAAGAAACAAATAGTCTAGTAGTTTACAGTTGTTATTAATAAAAATTTGAGAATTCCCAAAAATTGTTTCTTTATTTCTTGCATCTAAGTTTGCACTTATTTGAAAGAACTACGCTTGGTCTAATTCATGCGGGATCATGATACGTAGGCAATCTCCATAGGATTCGACCATAACCAAAGAAAAGAAAAAAAAGAAAAAAAAAGAGAGGAAAAACCACAAAAAGGCAAAAAGAAAAGAAAATAGCGGAAAAACAAGAAAGAAAGAAAAGAAAAATCAAGAAAGGGAGAGAATATGAACGGGAGAAGACAAAGGCAAGGGTGAAAAGAAGAAACAGAAAAAAAGAAAAACAAAGAAAGCGAAAGTTTACAATTGGAAATAAGGAAAAAGCCGGGATGACGCATGCGACCGATCAAAAGCTGTTACCAATATGTTAAATGCTCTAATGATAACGTGATGGTTTCATTTTGTCATGTCATTCCAAAAAGGTAGTTGGTTTGTGGTTTTAAAGTGGTAATTCTTCTTTGCAACACAAGGACAAAAGGCAATGGCAAACAACAATAGAACTGAGTTGGTTAATACCGGTGCCCGACAGCAGTTGATTGAACGGGATAATGGGTTGGTTGAGGAGGTGTGTATGTTAAGACAACACATGGAAGACATGTATCAAGCCTGGATGACTGGGAAGGCACCAACCCTGCCACCACCAATTTTTCCGAATGCTGCCCTTACCCAAGCTCCAAACACAACACCAAATGATCCTCTATTTTCCCCAGATACACCCGCTTATCACAATTTTCCCAACTACCCTAATAGCTCCATCACTAATCCTCCAGTTACATCTCCCCGAGATTACTCCCATGTCATATCCATTACCCCAAACAATGAATACCCACTCAAAGCTCACAATACCCAATATCACACCCCAGAGGTTGCCCGTAAGGTCCTTGACTCATACAAGAAGAGTTCCCGGGAAGAGCTTCATGCTAGAAATGAAAAGATTACATGAAGAGAAGGGCGAGATGGAGTACCCAGGAAGTTGAATAGCACAGAACAGTCCTTAAGGGACAAGCGAAGAATGGAAGGCCATGGAAGCATGACTTGCAAAAAACTGATTGTGTCCCGTGACATCCGCTTGCCCGCAAGGTTCAAAGTACCAAAATTTAACTTGTACGATGGGCGCGGAGATCCGGTGGCCCACCTGAGGGTCTATTGAAATGAAATAAGGATTGTTGGGGAGAAAGATGACGTAATGATGGCATATTTCAGTGAAAGCCTAACTGGGGCAGCCTTGGACTGGCATACCTGTCAAGATGTTAATAAGTGGCTTACATTGGGTGACATGGCTCAGGATTTTGTTCGATATTTTCAGTGTAAATTGAGTGTTACATCAGACCTCTCCTCGTTATCTAAAATGGAAAAGAGGCCGGAGGAAAGCTTTAATGAGTTTAGGCTCAGATGAAGGGAGCAATCTGCTCGAGTCAGTCCTCCGATTAATGAAGAAGAAATGGTCAAGCTTTTTCTATAGGCCCAGGGACCCACCTACTACAGTCATTTGATCCCGGCCCTGGGAAATCCTTTCAATGATGTGTTAAAAATGGGGGAGCTAGTAGAACAAGGAATCAAATCAGGAAAAATCGTGAGTTGTGCGGAAGCCATTCTGAACGTGCCAGTAAGCTTGGTTGGAAGAAAGAGGAGCAGAAAAGACATTCCGATAGGTCCTCTTGATCAACACTTCTAGCCTCGACATCTTCCCTGTGGTTATCCTTGTGCACAGAACTTCCAAAGTTGCCCATCACAGTACCCAGCTCCTCGAAATACCCAGCTAACCTCGCAAGCTTACCAAAAACATCCCGGATCAGGTTTTTGGCTCAATCCAGCATTTAAGGATGAGAGGTTACGGAAGAAGAAAACATTCACTCCATTGGAAGAATCATACGCCAGTCTGTTCCAGCGGTTAAGGACACTGGACATGTTGAAGACGATTTAGATAAAAGTGCCGAACCCTCCTCCAAAGAAGTTCGATCTTTCTCAAAAGTGCGCATACTGCTCAGATGCCCTGGGCCACGACATAGAGAAATGTTGGAATCTAAAGAATGCAATTTAGAATCGTATTGATGCAGGCGACATTGTCGTGCAAAGTCCAGATGCAACAAACATTGGCCAAAGTCTATCTCCTGTGCATAATGAGACACATATGGTGGGTATGATTGATCATGAGCTGGCAGAAGAAACCCAGAAGCAGTTTGCTCAGAACAACTTGATGAAGACATGTGAAAATTCTAGCATTCTTGGCGTGAAATTCAGTGGCTAAGAGTCGTGCTGGGTAATTGGGAAGACGCTCCATCTCTTGGAGTTTTGGTGGTTTATTTTGTTGTCATTTCTGTTGTCCGGGTTACTTCAGGGTTGTAATTTGGATATTGTCTTGTGACTCAAACCCTTCTTTCCTTTCACTTTGCCTTGTTCGTCTGGTCATAGTAGCTTGTGTAGTGCTGTCTAGGTTTGTTCAAAGATTGTAACTAGTCTAGTTTGCTTGTTTTGTTGTTTAAACCCTTTCACCGTCAGGCTAATGCAATTCTCTATTTCCCGCTATTTCCAGTTCATTTTATTTAATTCCCATCTCCTTTTACAGTTCTTTTCATGCTGGCTCTGGTGACATGACATGCACGCATAATTCTCAACCTGGTTTTCAAATGTCAGTTTAGTAATGAAGCAATGCTAACCATGTAGGGACATTCGAGGGAAATAAGTAAAGGCATTTTAAGATCACTTCGAGCCCGAATCAGGTGAAACTGGGGGCAGATAGAACATGAAGAAATACTGTTGAAAAGCATCATGCCACATCGGTTTGAAGCCAAAGGAAAGTTTGCCCCAAGTCTACAGGGACCGTTCCTGGTACCGAGATTGTTATCCACTGGTTCTAGGCAACTGAAAAATACAGAAGGCAAATATGTGAATCAATCAAAATGTGTTATGTGTGTTTTCCTCAGCTTGTTTAACTGTGTAGTTTGCACTTGGCATGTTTTGGAGATTGGAATGACGAAGGCCTTTTATTCTACTATCCAAACACTTTATCCTTTGTTACTCCTTTAAGCCTCGATTATTTTCTTGCATACCCCTCTTTCGGAATCAATAATAAGACTCTCAAGCTCGAATGGGAAAGTAAGTGGAGAAACAAGAGAAAAACAGTGAAAAGAAAAGAAAAAGGAGAAATGATAAAAAGAAAAGGAAAAGAAGAGAAAGAGAAATAAGAGAAAAGAAAATCAAAGAAAAGAAAAGAGAAGGAAAAGAAAATAATCAAAATAAAGAAAAGGAAAAGAAAGGAAAGATCGCAACAACAAATGTAGTCGCCTGAACTACGTTTGACTTGATCCTGAAAGGATACGTAGGCAGCCTCTCTCTAAGGTTCAGTCACACCAAAATAAAAATTCAAAAGTCGCCAAGAAAGAAACTGGGGCAGAAGTTGTGATTGTTGTGGGAAATCCGATTTCGAAAGTTGTAATTTTGAGCCCATGATGAAATTGTTTTGAGCCTTTAATTCTCTTGCTTTCTAACCCCATCCAAAAGCCTGCGTTATGGTCCAAAGAAAGACTTTCTGATCAGTCTTCAAGAAATTTCGAGTCAAGCAAGTAGAGGTGAATCATGTCAGAGGCCACACTCCGGTACAAGAAGCAAACACTCCGGTGCAAGAAGAAAAATGATGAAAATGAGAGAGTCTTGTTGATAAAATCCTTCACGGATACCCCCAAGGCAATGAAAGATGAGAGAAATCAAAATGAGAGAGTATTATTGGTGAAAACCTTCACGGGCACCATAAGGTGACGGTGAGACGAGAGAAAACCAAAATAAGAGAGGCTCGATGGTGAAAACCCTTTGGGCACTACAAGTCGAATAAGGGCTGTGAATCAGATCGGATAAGCAGAGCATTGAAGCCCAGTTTCACGGCGAAAAGGTACAACAAGAGCCGAACATCAGATTTGCTAAAACAGAGTAGGCTGCAGGTGCATGTCAAGGTCGTTAGAGTCGGTATCCACATCCGATGGGTTGTTACTCTGTAGGTTTCTTGTTGGGATCAGCTCTTTCCATTATCCTCTACTCTATTCCTCCCACCTTGTTTTACTCCCTCTTATTGAGTCTGTTTAGTTATAAAAAGTGAGAAATGACTTCAAAATCTGCCACCAACTTTCCAATTGAACAAAACGGGATCTAGTGAACACATAAAGGTGTCAAATCAGGAGACAACAATAGGCACAATGAGTTGGCCACAGTCAACATGCTTTGGGATTCGTGTGAAATACAAGGGTTTGATACATCTCAATTTAGGAACCACGCAACAGATGGAGGGTGTTTTGGTGAACGGATCAGAGGTATTCTCCATGTCAAGGGTAGCAAAGAAAGTGGTTGGTCAATAAACAAGCAAGATCTTCGAGTGGGAATCAGTTATCATGGTGAGTGAAGGAACAATACACTAAGGCCAAAGTCAGTGGTTAAGCCAAGAAAGAACATCATATACATGAAGTGGGGACAATAGACATGCTGTGGGATTCATATGAGACATAAGGATTGGAGAGATGACAGTTCATGCAGTGTAACAAATGGAGGATACAGGGCCGCCCTCAAAGTTCAAGGACACAAACCAACCACCACATTTTAAACTCACAAGTTTTCGTTGTTTGAAACAGGAACAAAGCAGTACAAGAAAGTTGGTTAAACAGTAAGGCAACAAGAAAGGAAAGAAAAGAAAAGGAATATGACGAGAGCCGACAAAAGGGAAGTTTCTCAAAATCTTTGCCCTTGCCTGTCTTGTGCATAAAATACTGCCATTGCTTTTCACAATTTTTCCTCCTAGGATAAAAAGTCCAAGTATGATGAATTCTCCTCCAGGTCAAAGTCTTAGTCCGATGAATCTTTCTCCTAAGATAGAGAACCTAGTCTAATGACCTTTCTCCTAGGATCAAAATCTTAGTCTGATGAATCTTTCTCCTAAGATAAAAAAGTGGACCTAGTCTAATGAACTTTATCCTAGGATAAAAATCTTAGTCTGATGAATCTTTCTCCTAAGATAACAAAGTAGACCTAGTCTAATGAATCTTCTCCTAGGATCAACATCTTAGTCCGATGAATCTGTCTCCTAAGATAGAAGACCTAGTCTGATGCATCTTCTCCTAGGATCAAAATCTTAGTCTGATGAAACTTTCTCCTAAGATAGAAACCCTAGTCTGATGAACTTTCTCCTAAGATCAAAATCTTAGTCTGAGGAGACTTCCTCTTAAGATAACAAGATAACAAAACCTAGTCCGATGAATTTTCTCCTACGATCTGCATCTTAGTCTGATGAATCGTGCTCCTAAGTTAGAAAACCTAGTCTGATGAATTTTTGCCTAGGATTATCTTAGTCAAATATTTTTACTCACAGAAGGCATACATGTCAACCAAGTCTTTAGTTTTACTCTCACCATCGCATCAATAGCTTAAGTCACCACTCGCAAGTCTGCCCAGTTACCAAACTGGGGCAGAATATTTTCTTTGTTTGTTTATTTTGTTGTAGGAGCCCATCTGGAGAACAAGGGAATATTTTTCAAGTTCAGCAGTCAGGCACCCACTTGGAGAACAAGGGAATACTTTTCAAGCTTCATCAATAAGGCACCCACTTCGAGAACAAGGGAAGTACAATTCAATTTTAGCCTTTAATTTTTAATATTTGATAACATGCTGTACCCAGTTACCAAACTGGGGTAGAAAATTTTCTTTGTTTGACTATTTTATTGCAGTCAGGAGCCCACCTAGAGAACAAGGGAATACTTTTCAAGTTCAACAATCAGGAGCCCACCTGGAGAATAAGGGAATACTTTTCAAGTTCAGCAGTCAGGCGCCCACTTGGAGAAAAAGGGAATACTTTTCAAGCATCGCAGTCAGGAGCCCATCTGGAGAACAAGGGAAGTACAGTTCAAATTTTAGCTTTTAAATTTGTAATATTGGATAACATGATGTGCTCAGCCACCAAACTGGGGCAGAAAATATTCTTTGTTTGTTTATTTTGTTGCAGTCAGGAGCCCACCTGGAGAACAAGGGAATGTTTTTCAAGCATCGCAGTTAGGAGCTCACCTGGAGAACAAAGGGAATACTTTTCAAGCGTCAGCAACCAGGTGCCCGCCCGGAGACTAGAGGCACATATTTCAAATTTTAGCAGTCAAGCATCACTCGGAGGAATGTCAAAACATCTCCAATCAATTCAAGGAAAGAATACAAGTTCAGGCAACATAAGAACAAGCTTGAAGACATAGATAGGACCTTTTTGTAATTCATAGATCATAGCTTAGGCTAGTTTTATTTTATTTTATTTTAACACGGTGTAATAAGGAGGCCCGCGAGCAGTAGCAGCAGCAACAACAGTGAAATCACAGCTCCTGGTAGTCCCAGCTACCAAACCTTCCTGAATTACACTGACCTGATTCCTTTTTAGCCAAGGATATGTAGGCAACCTCCGAAGCAGGGTGCAGTCAAACTTTTCAAAAATGCTTCACACGGAGTATTCAAACGGGCAAAAATCGGTCATTTCCGCTCACTTATCTTTGCACGGAAACTCTTCGTATTTCCGGAAAAAGAGGGGCAGCTGTGAGCAAGTGATCTTTGCCCTATATATGAATTATTCCCAAAACATTCAATCAAAATGATCTTTTTCATTATTTTACAATTTTGTGAATTTTGTGTCATTTTCTGTTAATTGTTTGCATTTTATTCGCGCATTTTAATTCATATGAAAAATATAAAAAATACATTTGGCATTTGCATTTAGGATTTAAATTCATATTTTAGGATATTAGGGGTCAATTTGTTTTTAGAATAAAATATAAAGAAAATAAAAAAAATAGTCCACTTTTGCATTTTTAATTGTTAATTGTTGAATTTGTCATGAAATAGATTTTAAACAATTTTATGAGTTAATTAGTTTAACTTTAAAATATATTAGGACTTTATTTTAATTTTTGCATTTTTATAAAATCAGAAAAAATACAAAAATATAAAATGAAATACAAAAAATAGATAAAAGAAATAAAAGGAAAACAATTTAAAAAAGTGGTCTAAATTGGAGACCAAATTTGGGCCATCCTATCTGCCCAAGCCTAGTTTTTCCTTCACAAAAACCCGCCAAATCTATCAGTTGACCCAGTCCAGCCAACCCCTGGATCCAAATGACGCCGTTTTGGCGTCAGGTGATCTGAACCGTCCATCATCCCAATCTAACGATCCAGATTGGTTCAAGCTTTCAAATAAAACTGTAATAAAACTTTACAGATTCAGCGACCATCATCACCCTCCTCGTACCCCCCTGCCCTTTCAATCTTCGTCGCCGGCTCCGCCCAACGCCGCCAGCTGGAAATTGTCGCCGCCGCCGGCCCACCTCCAAGTGCCACCAAAATTACACCCTAGAACCATCTTTATCTCCTCTTTCCAACCCCCATATTAGTTTTCTCTAATCCCATCCAATCGGTTCGAATCTCCGATCGAAACTTTTCCGGCCACGACACCACCTTGTCCAAATGACACCAAATTCACACCAGTTGTTCACCTCCCTCCCTACATTACGAATACATGCCCATTTCACTTCAAATTTTCCTCGTTTGTTTCGAATCTTCAATCGAAGGCTGACCAAGAACCCTAAGTTCTTTGAATTACTACAAATTGGTACTAAGTGATCCTAAGGTTTCCTCGTGACGAATTCAACGTTATTAGCCTTCGAATATAATTGAAGTTGGTCGAATCTTATACTAGTGAGTTTCTTAAATCTTTCTTTTGTTTTTCTGTTCATTTTCTTCCCCATGTTTTCTGTGTGTCTTTAATGGATTGGATTCAATGTCATCTATCTAGAGTTAATAGCTAAAGTTGTTACTATTCGGATTGTTGTCCAAAACCTGTTTATTGTTAGTTCGTCATTAGTTAATTCTTGTTTAGCATTTAGTTTAGTTAAATTTTGGGCATTTTGTTTCTCCAAGATGACTGATGATGTTAGGTTCAATTCTCGCTTTAGTTAGTAATTGTTTCATTTTGGTTTAATTGTCAAGAATAGTTCATTAACAGGATTAACCGTGCTTTAATTGTTTAAGATGATATAATTTGATTTCATACTGGATTTGTCATGGTCGCTTGATGAATTGTTGAACTGATCAATAGTAATTGGTAATTTGAAGTTCAGTATTCAGTTTGGATTTAGGATCTGAATTTGAACTTGGTTGGATATAGCTGGATAATTTGGTTTATTGATTAATCATAGTTAAGTTCAGGCCAAGGAATTTGATGTGTTAGGATGGTAATTTCAAAATAGGTTAAGGGGTAGTTTGGATAATTGAATTTGGACATGAAAGTTGTAGGATAGAATAGAAGGCCCTAGAATCTTCTAGAATAGGGTCAGGTGTAGGTTTTCAGTAATTGTAAGGTACTAACGTGAGTCACAAGCAAAGAAATAAGGGACTAATTGAATAAATAGATAGGGACTAACATAGAAAACAGAAATAAGGGCTTCCCTCAGCTTTTGCCTATAAAAGGCATGCCTAAGTGCCTTCATGGACAAGTTTGGAACCCCATAATTCCCCCCCAAAAATCCATTCTGCAGAAGACCAGTCTGTTCCAGGCCTTTCTCGTTCTCTAGGGTTTTCGCTGAAACCCTAAGTCTCCGAGGTTTTTCTTCTTTGTTTCTCTTTAAGATCTACTTCAGATCTATGTTATTTTCTAAGATTTCATAGTGTTTTCCACATTTTTTGTCGATTTTCTTTTCGAACTGTTCATCTTCTTAAAGCTTAGGGTTTCTCTGATTTTTTGCTCTACTGTGATTCCTTTTACTTTCGCTATAATTCCTATGTATTTTCTACTATGATTCCTATGTATTTTTCTGTACCGTGTTGTTTCTAGGTTTTCCGAGTAGCTTCTTTACTGTGTTCTTTTCTTTCATTATGCTTTTCATGAATGTTTATGTTCTTTCTGAGTTCGTCTTCGCCTATGCTTTCTTCTTTATATTCGAAATGTGATGAAAACCCTAGATTTTGGGGGTTTTCCGAGTTTTGT
>MU776670.1:0-40275 GCA_026770625.1 Nicotiana glauca
CTCAAGCCATATACAAGTAAGTCACGGTAATAGAAACAACCAACAAATACGTAAAGGAATAACAAGACAAGCCAACCAAATTTTCAACACTTAACTTTGTTTCTAGTAGTCCTCAACCCATATACAAGTAGAAAACAACAATAGAAGCAACAACCAAACACACATGGAAAGCACAATCAACCAAACAAAGGGACAATCAGTGCCCCACAGGTTACAAACTCTCCTGCTGTCTCCTTTCACGATGCCTCATCAATGATTTCACAATTGGAACACATATCTATTTCAATGGCGATTTCGATCGCTTTCCACCCTTATTACCTCGTCCACCCTTATTACCTCGGCCACCCTTATCATCCCAACCCATAATATATCAATTTGTGTTGCGGCGCGCAACCCGATCCCACCATACAGTTTCAAATCACAACAATCACAACAACAACCAAGAACACTTCACAAAGATCACAACAATGACAATAAGCAATTCACAATTGTTTCATGTTACCACAATACCTTTCAAGCCACAGCCACAACAATGTTACAAGTATTTCCATAGCCAACAGTACCAATCCCATTATGTTCAACAGTTCATAAGCAATTTAAATCAGTTCATTAATTTCCCACAAGAAGCCAAATATGTCATTACTACCATTGTTCCCAATTTCATCATTTATGATTTCCCTTTTTATCCTTCGTTTCTCAAATAACACCACATAACACATAATCAAAACCAATCAAACACCCAACAACCCAATCACAAGAATTTCACAACAATCCACATAGATGTCACATACCAAACAATTTGTACACCGAACAAGGCGATTTCACAAAGATCAAAGTTTGCCATACACACCTGGAGTCGAATTTCGTGTATTTTTCTTTTATATCCTACTTCCAATTCATCCAATAATCTAGCAGCGTCAATCTAGGTCACAAGTTACACATATATCTTAGAATCGAAGTTCACAATTACTATCCAAGCTTATTTGGGTTATCGAGCACCGCCCCTTACTTCTACCCATTTCCATTTTACTAAATTTCAAGTATAAAGAACATGCATGAGTGTCTAACTTCCATTTTCAAGAGTTAATGCATGAAAATCTTTCTTTCCTTTAAAATCTGAAAATCAAGGAAAAAAAAGGGTTAGGGTTTTTACCTTTAGAATTTGGGGAAGAAGACACTTGCTTTAGAATTTTCCGGACCAAGCCATTAGAAGAACAATCTTTGAAGAGGATAGGTTTTTCCCTCAAGAATCTCTCCTCCCTCTCTCTTATTTTGCTCAGAAAATATGTAAAAATAAAGTGTTGGGGTGTTTTATTGAAGAAGAGATCGGGTTAAAAACAAATTAGAAAATTTGGGCCGAGTCGGGTCTGCGGTCGCATCTGCGATCGCAGAGTTAACATGCGGTCCGTATAATGGACCGCAGAATTGCTCCCAAAAACTAAATGTTCTGACACGATCTGCGACAAGAATGCGGTCCGCATTCGTGTTCTGCGGTCGCATAATGCGCCGTAGAATTGACCCCCAAAAATCCCTGAGATATTTATGCGATGATTTTACGGTCCGCATTTTTTACTATGCGATCGCATATTGGACCACATTTTCAACATCAATTTGACAAACCTTCTGATACACTCTGCGATAGGAATGCGGTCCGCATAGCTGATCTGCGACCGCATTCTTGACCGCAGAAATGACAATTTTCTGGAAAAATTTATTCTTTTGATTCTTAAAGATTAGATCACCACCGAGGGTCCGAACAGCGGCGAGCTTGCTCGCTGCGAAGAATTTTACACATTCCTAACACAATATTCAGACCTTGACACTATGAGCTACTAGGTTTTAAGCACAAGATTTTACGGGGCCTTACAGTTCGGGCTTTAGCCAATCAGTTCGTAAGGCTGGACATTTCTGAGCCTAGTCGTGTGTTAGCTTAATAAACTGTATAAGGCCCTGAACCCATTGGAAAAACCAACACTGGTGCTGTAGTCAGAGCTGTCTTGAGCCTCTAAAAGCTCGCCTCAGACTCGTCCGACCATCTTAACTGGGCACCCTTCTGGGTCAATCTGGTCATCGGGGTTGTAATAAATGAAAACCCCTCCACGAACGGTCGATAGTAGCCTGCCAACCCTAAAAAACTCCGAATCTCTATAGTTGATGCTGGTCTAGGCCAGTTCTTAACTACCTCAATCTTCTTTGAGTCTACCTGAATACCCTCTGCTGATACAACATGACCTAGAAATGCAACTGAACTTAACCAGAATTCACACTTGGAGAATTTTGCATATAACTGACTGGTGACATCCAAATCCACTACTAAAAAGTAATAGACAGGGTCTCATGCAAAATAATTTACCCAACTATGAGTCGGGGTCGAACCCACAGAGAACAATGTGTAGGCGATTAGGCATGTAAGAAAATTATCGCTTATCGCGCAATGCCAAACACTAAGAATTTTGGTTTGAAAATATTTTATATCTAAATGTGGAAATGTAAACTAACCTAGAAAGCAAGTAAAATGATCAATGGCTACAAGTATGGTTGCTTCGGGAATTACGCTCAAGTAACGATCCAATGTATTTCACGATTTCACAAATATGAGCGAGTTTATGTTAATTAGGCACGGATAATAATTCTTTATTATCTTCTTCTGATGACTAACATGACTTCATAATTGAATTATCCCTAAAATAATTAGAAGATTAAGTGTAATAACCCTATCGGTCATTTTGAGCCCTAGCCCGTCGTTCAGTAGTCTGAGGCCATGAGCAGCTTCATTTCAGGTATTGCGACTTTTTCGCATGGTCGGAATTTAAATTCAGGAATGTCAGAGTTAAATTTAAATAAAAATTCTCATTTGAGAAGCTTAAAGTTAAAAGAATGAACTAGGATTAGAATTTTACTCAAACAACCTCGGAATCAGGATCTGAAGGTTCCAGCAGGTTTGTATGATGGTTTCGGACTTGGGCGTATGCCTGGATTGGGTTTTGGATGACCCGGGAGCATTTTGGCGCCTATTGTGGAAGTTAGCATTTTAGAAGGAATTTCTTAATTTTGGCTTGGAGTGAATTTCAGTGTTATTGATGTCCGTTTGGGATTCTGAGTATGGGAATAGTTCTGTATGGTAATTTTGGAGTTGGGAGCGCGATCGGAAGTGAATTCGGAGGTCCGTAGGTCCTTTTGGAGCAATTTGGCTAAAGTTAGAATTTGAAGGTTTTTGAGGAGTTTGACTGGAGGTTGACTTTTTGATATCGGGGCCAGAATCTAATTCCGAAAGTTGGAGTAGGTCCATAATGTCAAATATGACTTGTGTGAAAAATTTGAGGTCAATCGGATGTGATTTGATAGGTTTAAACATCGGAAATAAAAGTTGGAAAGTTTAAAGTTCATAAAGCTCGAATCGGGGAGTAGTTCATGGTTTTAGCGTTGTTTGTTATGATTTGAGGCCTCGAGCAAGTCCGTAATGTGTTTTGGGACTGGTTGGTATGATTGGTTGGGTTCCCGGGGGCCTCAGGTGTATTCTGGGTGGCTAACGGATCAAATCTAGAGTTTGAAGGAGTGCTGAAGCGGATGCTTCTGGTATTTCCGCTTCTGCGGAAATGGGGACCGCAGAAGCGGTATCGCGGGTGTGAAGGGGGGGGGGGCGTAGAAGCGGTTTTGGTTGGAGCTGCAGGGATCCGCATACACAGTTGGGTTTCCGCAGAAGCGGACCGCACCTGCGATGTGGATTACTGTAGAAGCGGAAGGCCTGGACGTGGATGGGAGCCGCAGAAGCGGCAAGGTATCCGCAGAAGCGGAACCGCTTAAGCGGTAAAATTTCCACAGAAGCGGAAACGACTGAAGGCAGAGACTTGTTTTAAATCGGGGTTTTGGTTCATTTCACCCATTTTTCATGGCTTGGGGGCGATTTTTGGAGAGCTTCAAAGAGGGATGTCGTCATCTATGTTAAGGTAAGTTATCCCCACCACTCTTGAGTTGAATATATCAATTATATATGGCTTTAAGCATGGAAATTAGAGTAAATATTGAGGTTTTGGTTGAAAACCTAGAAAATTATAATCTTGGATTTTAGCCACGATTTTGAGTATGGAATTAAGAAAAAGTTATGTATTTGAGTCTCTAAGGTCATGGGTAACCTTTATCTTCGAAAAATTATGGATTCCGAGCATGTGGGCCCGAGGGCATTTTGGTCATTTCACTAAGCGGAGTTGGGAATCAGTATAATTCGAATTGTTAACAAGTATTTGAGCATGTTCTCATTAGTTTGTCATTAATTGGCTAGTTTTGGTGCATTGTGCATTGGTTCAAGCTTTCGGAAGAATGAAGAATGCCGGTTTTGAGTCTTCGGAGAGAGGTGAGTCTCCTTTCTAATCTTGTGAGGGGGAACTTACCCCATAGGTGAAATAATGGATTATATTCTCCTGTATGTGGGGGCTACGTACGCACGAGGTGACGAGAGTCCGTGCATAGCTACTATTATGCTATTGTCCAGGTAGTTAGGACCCATCAGCATGTTATACTTGGATTAATTATGAACCCATTGATGACTTGAATTGTTTAAATCACCTTTGATTAGTAAACGAATTTAAAAAGAGATTAAACATCATTTCCTGAATTGTTAAACAGAGAATTGGCTTATTTGGATAATTATTCCTCGATAAAATTATAATTGGCTATCTGAGCATGTATCTTACGTGTACCCGCGTCGCATGGATGATTCGCGAGCGGGGTAATAAATCACAGTAAATTAATAAATGGATTTCTGAAAAGACTTAAGCTTCGTTTTCTCAAAATTATTAAAGAGAATTGGCCTTTCTTGGATAATTACTCCATGTTGACTTCTTGACTGATTGTCTGTCTGTGTGTGTTTATTTTAGAACAGGCCGAACGCCTCGGCAGATTAATATATGCATCTATAGGCACGTCGTCGACCCTCGGCAAGTGCACATTTATTTTTGTTAGATCGGGTCATCGCCTCGGTATGATTTGCGCATGCTTGTATTGCTGCCTGGACTTATTTAAGTTGTTACATGGCTCACTATGGCTCGAGATCATTTTGTTAATAATGAGAAGAAATCTTGGAAATTTCCTATGAAGGAATTATGTGTTTACTTGTTTACTCTATCTGTATTAACATCATATCTAAAAAATATAAATCCGCTGTTCAATATGTATATTAAGGATAAATAACCATTGGACTATTAGAGAGTGTCAGAGTTAACCATCCCGTCTCCATTCCTTCGGGATTAGGCGGGATACTTACTGAGTACATGTTGATTATGTACTCATACTACACTTCTGTGCATTTTTGTTGTATAAGTATATACACCTCTAGCAGCCTGCTGAGCGTAGAAGCATGGATGACTTTGGGACTAGGTGAGTTACATTGTTCGAGATGACCCGCAGCTAGTATAGTTCTCTTCAGCATTTTGATTATTTATTCTCTGTCCGCTGTATTTCGGACAGAGGTTGTATTTATTTTACTTATCAGTAGTCGCTCATGCACTTGTGACACCGGGTTTTTGGGATGAGTTTCAACGGATGTGTACTAATTGTTATTATTTAAATTTGAATCCAAGTAGTGAACTTTGATTTATGAAAAATGGAAGGAAAAATCTTAGATTTTCAAAAGTATTAAAAAAAGAATTAATTGATAATTTAGTTGGCAGGCCTGACAGAGGTGTCCGGCGCCACCACGACCCTTAGTAGATTTTGGGTCGTGACATTAAGCACACCCGGAATGGCTACAAGTAGTTCAATCCTATTCCTAGGTAGAATCTATAAAATGAGGGTTAACGCCTCAAGTTCGTATTAATTAATCTTTCCCAACCCCAAATTATCTTTTCCAAAATAAATTCGGAGTTAATGGGTGAGTCCTAGGGTTAGCTAATCCCTTTGGAAACATTAAAGAACAAGAATAATTAAAATAACAATAACTCACTTCATAAAAGAATAAAAATTATTCAATATATAAGCACAACAAGGTATTTAATCCACACTTTAAATATGAGTATTTTGATAAACAAGGTTCAAGAGTTGGAAATAAATACTACACGCTTAAATATTCAATACAAAGCAAGGAAATGAAGAAATAAACCTAAATGGGGCAAGGAAATGAAGAAATAAACCTAAATGGGTAAGAAATCTTAACCACAAGCTTCAATCTTCAAAACCCAAGTGTGTGTGCAAAACCCTAGCTTCAATAAATGTTCTCTCAAGTTCTATGAACTGAAAATAAGCGAAAGATCTTCAAAATATCTGTTTGGATGAGTATAAAAATAGTTTGGGGTGAGAACTTGTGAAATGCCAATTCTGCCCAGGTCTGATGCACGATTTCTGCACCTGCAAAAGAATCATCGCAGGTGCGGCTCCGCATAAGCGGAACTCTCATCGCAGAAGCGGCATTGGTCAATTGTGTTGTCACCGTAGATGCGGTTCTTTCTTCGCAGAAGCGTGATCACTTCTACGCCTTTTCCTTTGAAGAAGCAAAAATCCCAATCCAAGCCTACACCGCAGAAGCGGTCTAATTTATGCAGAAGCGGGGTCGCTTCTGCGACCAAACTTCCGCAGAAGCGGAATCACCGGAAGTTTTGCATAATTTCACTATCTTTTGCTAAATTCCACTTCAATTCAATCCCAATCACTTCGTAGCATCATTTACTTGAAAATCTGACAACAACCACCATAAACAACCTTATTTTATAATTAAAAGGACATAAAAGCTAAGGAAAAGAGGCTAGAATGAGTGGTAATATCATCACTCATCAACACCCCTAACTTAAAGCTTTTGCTTGTCCTCAAGCAAATCAAAACCAACACTTCCATGAGGAATTACCATTTAAAACACAAGTGGTATTGCTATTATGTGCATATCACATTCTCCAATTTAAGCACCACACGTATGGATTTGGTTGGTACTAACAATTAGGCTTAAGTATGTTTATCTTTCCCGAATGACTTCTTCATAAAGAAAAACAACTTCAAGAATGTGCACGGGAGTTTCAAAATAAGATAAAAATAAGCCTCAAGAAGTGACTCAAAAGCACTTGTCCACTGCACATGCTCACTTTAATCAATTTCACCAATACTTCCTAATTCATGTGCCCTCACAAAAAAAAAGAAAGTCCCAAGATCACTATATTCACAATACAATATAAGGGACGAATTTTACAAAAACACTCACTCTCACAAAGAACTTCAAGTGTTATAACATCTCATACCATAAGCTTGCCCTTATTTTAATTTACTGCTTATTCAAGAATGTTCAGTTGGAGGTCCCATAAGGACTTTTTAAGCTTGTAATGTAGGTTTAGGGAAGGGTCGAATGAGCATTTGGATACAAGTGACTTCACCCTCCTTGAACACCACTCACAATTGTTCATTCTTTTGCACTTTGCTTCTTTTCAAACCCCCATAGCCTCATTTGCATCTAGTTTCCAATGTAGAACCACCTTACATACCTCTTCTAATTTTATTCAAGGCTCCATAATTTATATATATACACATACCTCTCTTTCTTTTTTTTCTTTATATTTTTTTTAATTTTTTTATATGCATATATTTTTTTTCTCTTGGAGCTTGAATAATTTAACACAAACACTTTGAGGAATGCGGTCTTAGATTCAATGTACAACCTTACCAATATCCACTTTGACACCACCACCAACTTAGGCTTTTAGCCTCATTCTCAATGTTCAAGGAGAAAGAGAGAATTATTTTATAAAAGGGGAAAGGTTTGTATTGAGTTGGCCAAAGAAAAGGTTTAAAGGCTCAAAATGGGTACTAGTGATATTATTTATACAAAGGTAGGCTTGAAAGGCTAAAGAGGTTTTACAAATAAAACAAAGAATGCCTAAGATCATTCCTCCAACCAAACATACTATCATTAGCATTGAAAGATCAACCGGGCAAGTTCTAGATGATAGAAGTAAACACAAGATTTATTTCAACAAACACTAACACACATGGCACATGAATTAATCAAGACGGATCAATTTGTTTTCTAATAATAGCATTTAGAGCAATATTCGACCTAGTGGGCAAAAGAGTCAATAAAAGAGCCAAAAATTTATCATAAGAATTATTTCGGAGGGGTATTCTTAATTTACCATTTAAATACAAGAGACTAATTTTATTAGTACCAAATAATCCAAAAGCCTCATCCTAGCAAAAAAAGACTAATTCCCTTAGGAAATTTATCACGCCATCTATCATAGGGAAAAGTCACCCAGTTCACTTCAAAAATGTTCCTTGGGAAAGAACCGTAGCATGAAGAAAACCCAAGGAAATATTATGTAAGGAAATAAAAATAGAAGAGAACAAACTACTATAAAGGATACTAAAATAAAAGAAACTAATACTACTAATAGTAAGCTACAAAAAGAAAATAAATAACGAAAGAAAGATAAAATAAGCTACAAAAAGAAAATAAATAATGAAAGAAAGATAAAAACAAAACTAATCAAACCAAGCTTGACAAGAGCACCTGCTACATACAATAGCCCGGCAAGGGCACATAATGTCTCAAAACATGAATACAACAGTACAGTCACCACCCCCAACTAAAACAGTGCAGTGTCTGCACTGCACAATATGAAATATAAAGCATAAACTGTTTGAGGGTCTCCCTGAGGTCTGCATCATACTAGCAGACTATGGGAGGACGGCAGATCACTGCTGTGCTGTACTCTGGACTCCATCATCATCAGTCTCCTCATTGACATCATCATCACCATCATCACCAGCAGACTCTGAAATGAAGGAATACTCCTCACTATCATCTTTGGCCGCCACTGGTATCTTCTTGTCTGGTTTCTCCCATTTGAAGATTGCCTTGATGCCTCTCCAAATCTTGATCATAAATTTGCCCTTCTTCTTGTTCTTCTTCTTCTCTTTCTCAAAGTCCGATAGAAGGGTGGCATGGGCCTTGGCCAAAGTGTCGTATGCTCCCTCCAGTCTAGTCACGGATGCTTCCATCTTCTCAGTATGCTAATTTTGACTCTTCTGTGCATCCAAGTGACCCTGCATTTCGTCCCTGGAGAAGTATGAAGGCCCAGACTGGGAGGATGAGGGCCCACTCGGAAGCTGTGATACTAATTCCCAAATAGATGCAAGCTCTGAGTTTAGTATCCCGAATGGTCCCTGTGTAGCTGCCTGTGAAGAGGGCTCTGAAGCAGTAGCAGTGGTGGTGAATTTTCTCTTCTTGCTCTTGACTACGCTCCCCTCTCCTGTCACTCTCAAAGGATGAAAACATTTGTCAGCAGGTAGCGATCGATCGGTGCCACGTGCCTCAACCTCTGCTCTGGTGCATAGCTGAGTGATCAGTGAAGGGAACATCATCCCTGCATCCTTATCTCTCAAGTACTCCCTCATCTCTTGCAGAATATAGTATCTGACATTCACAGGAATGTCATCCAATAGACATGCAATGCTCGAGTGTAGGAGACACCTGTAACGTTTCCGCATGGAGAGACCCTGTTGCACAGGATGTATAGCCACATCTTTGCCTTAGCAATGAAGTCGGTTGATTTGAGCCCTTTCCTCTTGTTGCCCCATTTGTCTCTCAAGTGTAGAGGGAAGAGTTTGGATACAAGCCATGCTCCATTTTCACAATAATCTTTTTCTTGTATCGGCTCAATTGGAAAGTTGGGAATACCAAGAATGTCATTAATTTGCTCAATCCCGAACCTCACCAATTTCCCTCTGATGACTAATTGTGGGCTATCAAAATTTGTGTGCCTGAGGTTGGCATAAAACTCACGAACCCACTCCTCATTGGCCTGAAAGGAGTGGGGATGAAGCAAGACCATCCTGATGAGTGGAGCCGGACATAGAAATTCGGAAGTTTTTCGGCCAATTTGTCTTCATGTATGCCCTTTTCAGGAACTATCCTCCTCTTGACGAGGTCGTGTAAACATCGACGCTCGCATGCAGCTAACATAAAGCGTGACTCATCATATGATTCTTCAACTTCCTCTTCTATTTCAGGTTGTCGTCCGCTTGTGTTAGGGTCCATTTTCAATCGAAACACCTACAAAAATTCAAACCAAGGTGAGTCGGGTAATAGAATCATGTTAAGCAATTCAAAACACTGCAATTGAGCCAAAACGTTAGGTTGAACGGGCTCGGGAAGCCATTTTTGCAAAGCTACTGGAATTGGACATTCTGCACAGTTGTTGCTTCTACTGAATCTGAACTGCAGAAACGGTTCCGCTTTTGCAGAAATTTTATCTCTTCTGCGATTTTTTTTTCCAGATTTCGCTTCTGCGGAAGTTCTACCGCTTAAGCGGTTACACTTCTGCGAAAATCTGTCCGCTTCTGCGGTTTTCATCATCTTCTTCCCTGACTTCACTGACCCGCTATTTTTTTTTTCTTTTTGATTCTCAACCCAATTTTGGGCATGTAAATTCTAAATTAGTGCAATACATGAGAACATGATTCGATGGAGACCAATTTTTTTGTGTTTAACAAGAAAATTTCATTCAAGCATTGCATCGAACATATTGCGAGTGATTTAAAATGTCACCTTCTTCACACAAATCGGGTACTCAGACTTCCCATGATTTTGGGCAATATAGCAGCACACACATGACAACACTCAACCATATTCCCCCACTTCCTAAAGCTAACAACAATAATTCAAAACAAAAAGAAAAACAACCAGAACAATCAAACAAAATAATAATAAAAAAACTGTTCGCACTGAAGAAGTAGAGAGAATGTAAGGAAAGAGATGAAGATTAGAGAATGTTACCTGAGTTTTGCACAAGAGAAAGATTTCACGAGCAGGTTTCTTTGAATTTTGGAGATATCTTTTTTTTCGTGTTTGGGGAGTTAGGGCTGGGGAGAGCAGTGTGACAATATTACCCGTGCACTGAAGTGTTTAAAATTTTTCCAACTTTTAGACCTGAGCGACTTCTGCTTCTGCGAAAATTAACCGCTTCTGTGGAGTCGCTTAAGCGTCCAGGAGTCCGCTTCTGCGGAAAGTTTCACTTCTGCAACTTGGTTTCCGCTTTTGCGTGACTGCAAATGCGGTCAAAAATCCGCAAATGCGGTTACACCAGCAGATTTTTGCACAGATTCTGCAGCTACTGGTTTTGTCCCTCCGGACCACTCCGACCTGCACAAATCAACTCCAAAAAATCTAAAACTTGGCAGATTAGTCAAAAATAATATTCTAAGCTATTCGAAAAAAGAAAATTTCAAAAATGACTAAAATTTTTGAAAAACGATAGGTTGCCTCCCACCAAGCGCCGCATTTAACGTCGTGGCACGACGCAAAACAACATTACCACTTTTCTCGCCACTTAGATGATATGAACTGGGCACCTAGCTTGGAATCAAGCTTGTGACCACGAGCGATGGGGGGTGGGAAGTTGATGATCGATCCAAGCCTTAAATTCTTCATTTTGCACTTCTTGGCTCTCAAGTGAGGAATGCCATTTTGCTTTCTTGCTTCCTCAAACTGTAAAATGTATGGCATGAGTTTTTCCTCCTCGTCCCTCATTGACTTGTGTAGTTCAATTTCCACATCACCACACAATTCCAATGTTGAAAAATGCTTGGAATGTGACTTCAAGCCTTCACTTTGCAATTTTTCGATTTTGACATCCTCTTCTTTTCCCTGACTAGAGTTAATATCAACCACATTTGCATTTATACCGGTTGACTCTAATTCCATATTTTTTTCGGCATCATTAATACTCATGGAGTCAGTTGGCGGATGTTCAATTCTTGAATCCTCGAAGTAAAGCTCATTTTCTTCCTCGGAATTGGACTCTTCTTGGCTTCCTTCCACACTCTCAAGTTGGTGGGCATAGTGAGCCTCAACCATTATTTGCATTTGATCCTCCAAAGTGCGGATGTGTTCATCACTGTAATTCAAGCCTTGTTTCAAGTCCTCGAGTGCAAAGTTGTGCTTCTCCTCATTTTCAAGAATGGTCCCCAACATGAGCATCATTTTCTCATTGTGAGTATTTGAGAGTTCTTCTTGGTTTTGATCAAGTGCCAAGGAAGGATTTTCAACTTCAATCTCCAAGGAAGGTTCTTGGCTATCATTCACTTCCGAGGCTTTTTGAACCCTTAAGGTTTCAATCATTTCATCCATTTGTAAGTGCAACCTTTCAAGTGCCAATTCATTTTGGAGACTATTCTCCAAAAGCTCCTCCAAGGCATTTTGCTCCTTGTTGCCTTCTTCAAGTAAACACTCCAACATAAGCTTGAACTCCCCATTTTGGCCATGCTCAACTTCTTCCAATTCCATAGCCCTATAATTCTCATCACAAAAAGTAGAATCATCATAGTAGGGGCTTGGGGAAGGGAAGGACAAATAAGCACAATCATCCCAATGACCATTTTGAAAACCACACTTATCACAAATACTCCACTATTGGGTTTAAAATTGTGCGCACAATCCACCCCCAGGAGAATTTAAACAATTTTGCCACGAGTGCGGTCCTCTACAATAAGGACAAGGGTCATCAAAGTATGAACAACTACCATCTGACCAATTTTCATTACATGATGCCATTTTTCAAAAATAAGAAAATAAACAAGAAATAAACACGAAAAATAGACCAAGGTAAGAAAAATAATTACACAAATATTCACAAGTTTGGACTAAAGCACTTTCGCTTATTTCTCAAACAACCTAAATTATGCCAAATTGTTCCCCGGCAACGGCGCTAATTTTGGTGACGTCCAAATCCACTACTAAAAAGTAATAGACACGGTCGCATGCAATATAATTTACCCAACTATGAGTCGGGGCCGAACCCACAGAGAACAATGTGTAGGCGATTAGGCATGTAAGAAAATTATCGCTTATCGCGCAATGCCAAACAATAAGGATTTTGGTTTGAAAATATTTTATATCTAAATGAGAAAATGTAAACTAACCTAGAAAGCAAGTAAAATGATCAATGGCTACAAGTATGGTTGCATCGGAAATTACACTCAAGTAACAATCTAATGTATTTCATGATTTCACAAATATGAGCAAGTTTTTGTTAATTAGCCACGGATAATAATTCTTAATTAGCTTCTTCCGAAGACTAACAAGACATTCTAATTGAATTATACCTAAAACAATTAGAAGATTAAGCACACCCGGAATGGCTACAAGTAGTTCAATTCTATCCCTAGGTAGAATATATAAAATGAGGGTTAACGCCTCAAGTTCTTGTTAATTAATCTTTTCCAACCCCAAATTATCTTTTTCTAAATTAAATTCGGAGTGAATGGGCGAGTCCTAGGGTTAGCTAATCCCTTTGGAAACATTAAATAACAAGAATAATTAAAATAACAATAACTCACTTCATAAAAGAATAAAAATCATTCGATACATAAGCACAACAAGGTATTTAATCCATACTTTAAATATGAGTATTTCCATAAACATGGTTCAAGTGTTGGAAATAAATACTAAACACTTAAATATTTAATACAAAGCAAGGAAATGAAGAAATAAACATAAATGGGTAAGAAATCTTAACCACAAGCTTCAATCTTCAAAACCCAAGTGTGTGTGCAAAACCCTAGCTTCAATAAATGTTCTCTCTAGTTCTATGAACTGAAAATAAGCAGAAGATCTTCAAAATATCTATTTGGACTAGTATAAAAATGGTTTGGGGTGAGAACTTGTGAAATGCCAATTCTGCCCGGGTCTTATGCACGATTTCCGCACCTGCGGAAGAATCATCGCAGGTGCGGCTCCACATAAGCGAAACTCTCATCGCAGAAGCGGCGTTGGTCAATTGTGTTGTCACCGCAGATGCGGTTCTTTCTTTGCAGAAGCGTTATCGTTTCTGCACCTTTTCCTCCGCAGAAGTAAAAATCCCATTCCAGGCCTACACCGCAGAAGCGGTCGAATTTACACAGAAGCGGGGTCGCTTCTGCGACCAAACTTCTGCAGAAGAGGAATCACCGGAAGTTTTGCATAATTTCACTCCCTTTTGCTAAATTCCACTTCAATTCAATCCCAATCACTTCGTAGCATCATTTACCTAAAAATCTGACAGCCACCACCATAAACAACCTCATTTTATAATTAAAAGGACATAAAAGCTAAGGAAAAAAGGCTAGAATGTGTGGTAAAATCACCACTCATCACTGACTATCCCTCAAAGTCTAAAGAACCACTCTAAGGTGCTGCTCGTGTTCCTCCTGGCTGCGGGAATATATCACTATATCATCAATGAAAACTATCACGAATGAATCAAAATAAGGCCTGAACAGTCGATTCATCAAGTCCATGAAAGATGTTGGGGCATTTGTCAACCCGAATGACATAACCAAGAACTCATAATGCCCATACAGAGTGCGAAAAGTTGTCTTAGGGACATCGGATGACCTAATCCTCAACTGATGGTAGCCAGATCGCAAGTCAATCTTGGAAAATACTCTGGAACCCTGAAGCTGTTCGAACAAATCATCAATCCTCGGCAGTGGATACTTATTCTTGATCGTTACCTTGTTCAATTGTCGTTAATCAATACACATTCTCATTGACCCATCCTTCTTCTTGACAAATAACACCGGCGCACCCCAAGGTGAGAAACTAGTTCTAATGAAACCGTTCTCAAGTAAATCCTGCAACTATTCCTTTAGCTCCTTCAACTCTAGCGGGGCTATACGATATAGCGGGATAGAAATGGGCTGACTGCCCAGAACCAGATCAATGCAAAAATCAATGTCCCTATCGGGTGGCATACCCAGCAGGTCTGAAGGAAAAAACATTAGGGAAATCATAAATAATGGGCACATAATCAATAGAGGGAACCTCAGCACTGGAATCCCCAACATAGGCTAAATAGGTCAAACACCCCTTCTCGACCATAGGCAGAGCCTTCACATATGATATACTACTGCGGGTAGAAGACCAGGAGTCCCCCTCCACTCCAAATGAGGCATACCCAGTAAAGCTAAGGTAACAGTCTTGGCATAACAGTCCAAGATAGCGTTTGTCACGACCCAAAATCCACTAAGGGTCGTGGTGGCGCAGGACACCTCTGTCATGCTAGCCAACTAACTTATCAATTAATTCCTCTTTTAATACTTTTGAAAATCTAAGGTTTTTCCTTCCATTTTAATAAATAAAAGTTCACTACTTGAATTTGAATTTAAATAATAACAATTAGTACAAATCCGTTGAAACCCATCCCAAAAACCCGGTGTCGCAAGTACATGAGCAACTATCGATAAGGAAAGTAAAATACAACATATGTCCGTAATACAGTGGACAAGGAATAAATAATAAAATGCTGAAAGGAACTACACTGGCTGCGGGTCATCTCGAACAATGCAGATCACCAAGTCCCAAAGTCGTACGTGCTGCTACGCCCAATAGGCTACTAGAGGTATATATACCTGTGCAACAAAAATGCACAGAAGTGTAGTATGAGTACGTAATCAACGTGTACTCAGTGAGTATCCTGCCTAATCCTGAAGGGGTAGAAATGAGATGGCCAACTCCGACACTCACTAGAGGTCAATTAGCAATATTCTATAAGTTCGAGGATAATCATGGATTTGTATAGAAGTTCTGATTTTGAAGCTAGAAAAATAGGTAAACACCTTCAACAATAATTCAAGGACTACTAAAGTCTGCTCTTTATTATTTTATCAGTTTATATCAAGCCACGTAGGTCCAATTCCACATTTACAATTTACAAGTAACGGATAAACATGCGCAAATCATGCCGAGGTCGACAGCCCACTCCAATAGAAATATAAATTGTGCACTGCCGAGGGTCGAGCGGCACGAACCTGTGACGACCCGACCTGTCGTCTCATGTGTTACTACTCTATTTTCCCCATTTTTATGATTCTTCATGTTTCATTATCGGTATGTGGTGCGTTAGAGCTGATTTGGATTGGTTTTGATTAGAAATGAGACTCTTAGTCTCTTTAAGGAAAGCTTAAATTAGAAAAGTCAACCGAATGTTGACTATTGAGTTAGAGGGATCGGATGTGATTTTTGGTGATTTGTTTAGCTTCGAGGGATGATTTGTGACTTAGGAGCGTGATCGGAACTGATTTTGGAGGTCCGGTGTAGAATTAGGCTTGAATGGACAAATTTCGGTTGATAGGTGAGATTTTGATCCGAGGGTTGGAATGGAATTCTGAGAGTTGCAGTAGCTCCGTCAGGTGATTTTGGATATGTGTACAAAATTTCAGGTCATTCGGAGGTGTTTTGGTCAGGTTTTTGAACGAATGCGTATTTCAGAAGTTTTTAAGAAACTTAGGCTTGAATCCGAGGTGATTTGATGGTTTTAGCGTTGTTTGATGTGTTGTGAGAGTTGGAACAAGTTTGAATGAGGTTTTAGATGTGTTGTTGTTTTTGGTTGAGGTCCCGGGGGCCTCGGGACGAATTCGAGTGGTTAAACGAGAGTTTTTGAAGTTTGCTTCAGGTCTGTTGTTGCTGTCATCTGGTATTTCCGTTTCTGTGGAAATGGACCACAGAAGCGGCTTCGCAAAGGTGGGTAAGGGGTTGCAGAAGCGGTCAGGCATGGGCTAGGGAAATTATGCATAAGTGGAAGATGGACGCTTCAGCAGGTCCGCAGGAGCGGACATTTTACCGCATAAGCGGTTTTGAGGGAACCGCAGAAGCGGAGCTTGAGTCGCATTAGCGAAGATTTGGTTTTTAAGTGAGAACCGCATAAGTGGATTTTTGGTCGTAGAAGCGGTCCCGCATAAGTGGAAGCGGGACCGCAGAAGCGAAAGCCACTGTGGACAGAATGGTTTTAAATGTTATATTTCATCCGCGAGCAAGAGGTAGTTTCCACCATTTTTTAGTGACTTGGAGAGCTTTGGGCGAGAATTTTTGAGGGTTTTGACTGAGAATCGACTGGAGGTAAGTTCCTTGGCCTAATTATTCAAGTTTATGGTAGAATTAGCATGTAAATTGGTGGAAATTCATCAAAAATGGAGTAAGTTAGGGCTTGAGGAATTATAAGTTAAAAATGGAATTTGGAGGGTCAAATGGACTCCGATTTCAGTAAATTTGATATGTATAGACTCGAGGCAAGACGAGGAATCCGGTAATGTGAGTTTTGTAATTTTTCAAGAAGTGGGCCCGGGGCTCGAGTTTCACTAGTTTCGAGATTTTTGCTATATTTTGATTGTTTTCGATTGGGTATTGTTCCCTTGGCATAGCGTGATGTATTCGCTCTGATTTTGGTTAGATTCGACGCGCGTGGAGGCCGGTTTGAGGGGCAAAGGTGTCGCGGGCTAAATATTTCGCCGGTTCGAGGTGAGTAATACTTGTAAATGATATCCTGAGGGTTTGAAACACTGGATTTGCACATCATAGTGTTGTATTGAGGTGACTTGCACGCCGGATATGAGTGTGGGGTAGAGCACCATTCGGGATGACGAATTGGTCCGTCCCGGTTGTTGATTTTTATCGTGTATTTGACTGAACTACTTGTTGTCATCATAATTTGGACTGATTGCCATGTTTTGGGCTTCGTGCCGATTACTTGAATCCTTTTGGGATTGTTATCACTGTTTCCATGATATTTAGCATGTTAAATGATTTTAGTACTGAGTTAAACACTGTTTTGAAATGTCCAATCATACTTATAAGGTTTTAAAACTTAAACTGCATATTTTTTTAACGTTCGGAACTGAGAACTGTTATTTGAATATTGCCCTAGTGGCTTATGTGTTATATGTGCCTTTCTGGACTGAGCATGGATCGGGCTGCGCACCGCAGCAGTGTTATATGTGCATTTCTGGACTGAGGATGGATCGGGCTGTGCACCTCAGCGGTGTGATATTGATATTGCGCTTGGGATGTAGGATTCCCTCCGGAGTTTGAACCCCCACAGTGAGCGCGGGTATCCAAACGGATCGGGTTGTATGCGCGCAGTGGTCATATGCATTGCATTGCATTCATACATTGGTTCCTATTTGTACTACGTGTCATGACATTCAGCACTCGCATTTCATTGGCATCCATGCTACTTCTTGCACTGTTGACCAGATACCCTGGTGTTATTTGTTGGTGGAGTGTTGTGCCCTAAGGGCTGACTTGTGTGCTGACTTGCACTATCTGCTTTGCATTCATTTGCTTAATTGTCGGAAAAGTATAATTTCAAAGAGGTTTTTAACTGAGTAGATATTTTCTAAAGGATTTTTCCCGGTTTTACTGTTTTCTCAAAGGGTCGTACTGTCCTATATAGTATGATGGAGTGCTCTTGCGTGATTTGTTGCCGCTCAGTTATTATTTACTCTTATTACTCACTGAGTTGGAGTACTCACTTTACTCCCTGCACCTCGCGTGCAGTTGCATGTATTGTTCACCCGGTAGTGGGTTATTAGCGGATGGAAGGTATTACTATTGTAGCTGAGCAAGGTGACCGCCAGCGTTCGCGGTATCGGACTTCATCTTTTGAACTCCAGATTTTATTTTGTATATATATTATTGGCCCTGTAGTTGTGTTCAGGTTTCTTTAGATGCTCGTGACTTGTGACACCCCGGTCGGGCTGTGTTGGGTTGTAGATATTGATTATTATTGTCATTGAGTTGTATTTATCTATTCATTTATGTTTCATAATTTTGAAAGAGGCATCATTATTCTGTTGGCTGGCCTTGTCTTCACGAGAGGCGCCATCACGACCGGGTTTTGAAATTGGGTCGTGACAAGTTGGTATTAGAGCCTAGGTTACTAGGTCTCACGAGTCATGAGCAGGTTTAGTAGAGTCTCACGGATTGGTACGGAGACATCTGTATTTATCCTCGAGAGGCTACAGAACCTTAAGGAAACTTCACTTTCTTTGAATTCTTATCGTGCGTACTTGTTTCAGCTTGAGATATAATTCTTGAAATTCCTTCCTCACATCTGTATGCGCACATGAGCGCTCAGTATTATATGTGCCTTGATGGTTTGTGATTCCCCGATCAAGGGGCGAGATGTGATCTTTGTGAGTATGTTGGGCCAGTCTGGAGGACTTGAGGCCGGATCTTTGCCTATGGCTTGAGTACTGAGGTGCTGATTGTGTGAGCAGGTATTTTGAACTTGTATGTTCGGTATTGTCCCTATCAGCCGGAATGGCGGTTTGGTATTCATGTGATGAGTATGTTAGTACTGCGAGATGTATCTATATGACTTGGTAGTGATGAAGAAGTCTACTGGATAATAGATGAACTGTTAAGTGATTCGATTCCTATTTTGATTTGATGTGTAGCCCGAATACGGGCGCATGAAGAATATTTTTATGTCTCCTAGTTGGGGAGTGAAGTGCATTACATGTGGCGGAATGAGTTTAGACCCAGGAAGACTAAATGACTGTGTAACGTATATGATGGTGGAAGGCATGCTAAAATACTAAATTGATGCGAAGCTGGTGGGGTATCTCCTGCGGAGTGTTCTTAAGTGGTATGATCCTTATGCGTATGTTAGAAGATCTCATGTGTAATTAAAGGGTACGTGTTGAAATTTGAAAATTCGGGTCACTTAAGAGAGTGGACTCAACTGATGTGGGGATGAATGCGAGATTTGCAGAACAGTACTAGATGATCGGTGTTTTCACAAACTTGTAAATGATTTGAGTTTAATCTCACTATAATATTATGGCATCATTAGAGTAAAAGTATTATAGGTTATTAAATGTGTCCTGATAGATGGCTTTGAGCAAAGTTGGGGAGGTTGCTGTTGATTAGCTGATCGCACGGTTATGTGCTATGTTGTTTTCGTTTCGAGGTATGCCGGCGGATCAGTCCTGGTTGCAGAAAATGAGCCGAGGATGGCACGAGTGAAGCAAAATTTTGATAAAGGTTATATGGTGCTTCGTAGATGGGAGGAAATAATAGGATGTCTTGAGCTGTTGTTGATAAAGAATGCTCAGTGTATAGAGAAGGAAGATGTTCGTTTGTATTGGAATGAGATCATATCCTACGGTGTCGGAGTGCTAATAAGGCACGAGTGGTTCTGTTCGTTAAGTCAGGTAATTTGCAGTTGGAATAAGAGTGAATGACTCTCGAGAATGGTTATAATGGGTTCAAGATTTACATGAGATAGTCAGGTGTCTTAAGGTTGTGTATGTTGTTAGAGATTGTATTTTTATTGGGAAAGGTCAGGGCTTGTGGTATTTTATGTTGATTATGGGATCCTATGTATCGGTACCTGGAAAGTCAAGGTAACAGATTCAAATTCGCAGTAAGTTCTTCAGAGTAAAGTATTCTGGAATGTGGTAGTTCTGGGCATGGTTGAGAGAGTATTCAGTGGCCTATGGGTCTTAGACAGTGTGGTCTTATGTTCGAATCTCCTGTGGTGAGCCTGGATTGAGGCATTATGATGCTACCGCGAGGGAGAGATATCAAGTTGATGATGAATCACAAGGGAAATTAGATAGGCAGAATAGCTTGATAGTAGACCGAACTCGAATGGTAAGGGTATGATTTGTTCTTCGTATGTGTTCAAGGTAATGAGTTTGTATAGGTATTCTGCAGCAAAGCTCTTGAGTTCTGACAGCTTGTTTAGCTTGGCCTAGTTAGAAGGATTCAGTCCTGACAGTTTAGCTTGTACAAATGGAATTGGCAGAGATGTTCTTGCTGGGTTTTACCGTAGTTTGAAGATGAGTACATTTTCTATGGGTATGCGAAGCATAGAGTGTGTAATGATTTTTCTTCTAAACGGGATCAATGATTTTCTTCTAAATGGGATCAATAATTTTTCTTCTAAAGTTCTTGACTAGTTAAGTGTGTCGATATCTGTAGTGCGGAAGGGAGATAAAATTCTCATGTTATCCTAGTGTGGTATGGTATATGCGATATGTTGTGGAGGATTGGGATTTGTGTGTGTAAGGTTCGGTTCAGTCGGAATGGAAAGTCATTAAATTCTTAAGTAGCACGGGCAACTGCAGGTGATTTAAGAATCGATCTTCAGATGATTAAGGAAAGTGGTACTGCTATTCTAGTGATTTGACGGAGGTATATGTTTATAAAAAGGGGGAGGTGATGTAAGTTGATAATACTTCGGTAGTACTGCGGCACTTTCTTGCTAAATCGACTGCTGATATCTAAGTTTGTTTGATGGTACATGAGGATTTTAGAATATCTTTCGTGCAATGATTGGGTACTCGAGGTGTAATATGTATTCATACTGCTGGATTGGGGATCAGGTACAGTGATTCGTGTGCTATATGGAGTTGGAGGCTGGGAGTTCTCAGGGTCAGACTATGTAGAGGTTGTGGATCGTTTGTATTGGTACCTTTAGTGGCTATTGGGATTTGGAAGCCCGACTGGATCTTTCTTTGCTTGATATATCAGAATTTGGATATGATGTTAGAGTGTAGACTGATTGTCTCAGTGTTGGGTTATTCTAGACTATTATGGTATGTGTTATGTCGGAAAATGCCACAAGTTGCATGGCGGAGTGCATCGGATTATGTTCTAACATGGTGGTTTGTATTCCTAAGACCAGCGGACGGCTGGGAAGGATTGGTTTCCTTAATTGGGCCTTTGTGGCGGATATCAGTGTAGAGGTTTCTACCATTGATTCAGTTCCAGTATTGAGGGACACTTTTTTTGGATGCGTTTCTTGTGGTCGGGCATGTCGCCGGGCGAGATTGTGGATTTTGGTATTTATTTGGTGCCGGGCACCTTATCGTACGGCTCTGGAAGGAGTTATATTAGTGGGAGGAGCAGCTTCAGGCTTCTTGGTATTGAGTTTGTTGGCAGGCCAATGTGGCTACGTATTTAGCTTGAGTTAGCTTGGTTAGTCCCGAGTTGTATTGTTGAGGGATAGGCTGATCCGATCGTATTGAGCTTGTTAGTGATCTGGGGAGACCTATGAGTTACTTTTTCTGTGCTGTGAGGTGTTATGATTTGTTGGTTGTAGGCACACGTGGTGCAGTTCTATTGGGTATTCATAGTGGAAGTTGAGCGGGAAGAGTAATTGAGTGTTGCTCGGTAAATGGAGTATTGGTTATGGCCTATGTATGTTATTTGTTTCACCGTGGGTGTAATGAATTGCTTTAGTTTCAGACATCAAATGTGCGCGGCTGTCAATTTTGATCGTAGCGACTTGAGGTGCTTCGTGTGTAACAATGTTTGGATAGGATCGCGCATTGTAGCGAGGAGTTATGACCTTTCGGGGTAGCTTAGGTGTTCTATTTCTATGATGTGAGATGGGGTCTCAGCCGTGTGTTGTGATGGTACTGATGAGCTTAAGGTACAACTCTTTCGTTTGAGTCAATTGTCATGATTTGAGTATGTTCAGACTGTTTCTCATTGGTACGTGTATTATGCAAGTTGTGGCTTAGGCCTGTGTTGAGGTGTTATATCACCAGAGTGGTGTGTTGGGTTCGAGGTGATCATTTGAGTAATTAATGAATTCGAACAGATGTGATTTCAGCCTGTTAGAAGGATAAAAATCGAGGACTGGTACGGAAATATGTTGTGGTATTAGTCAAAAAGGAAGTGGCTTCACGTATGGTTGATCTAAGGAATGGTTGCGGTTTATCGCGTGTTTTAATTATCGTTTGCAGTATATGAAAGTGTTGGAATAAGACTTTAGCTAATAAGAGGTTCCTATCGGTAATTGGTTATTGTGGGCAACTGCCGTGAATAGAGTCTATCGTTTCGAGTGTTTGGATTATGTCGTATATCATATGGTTCCACCTGAGGTTGCATGTATGGTTTATTACGGCTGGTTCGGGTCTATTCTGAATATTAACGTGAGGTTCTGATTTTGAGTATGACTTCGGGAAGTGCAATGTGCTTCTACGGTTTATGGTCTTGATGGATTGTGAAATTTCAGCTATACTATGTTATCGGACCAGTGCGGGATAGGGTGACGAGGGATCACCCCGGGTATATGCTTGGTAAGGTCATTCAGCTATTGGGTTGCTTCTAGTACAACTCTGGGTCCGCTCGAGAACGAGCGTTTGTTTAAGTTGGGGAGGATGTGACGACCCGACCCGTCGTCTCGTGTGTTACTGCTCTGTTTCCCCCATTTTTATGCTTCTTCATGTTTCGTTATCGGTATGTGGTGCGTTAGAATTGATTTGGATTGGTTTTGATAAGAAATGAGACGCTTAGTCTCTTTAAGGAAAGCTTAAGTTGGAAAAGTCAACTGAATGTTGACTATTGTGTTCGAAGGCTCGGATGTGATTTTCGGTGATTCGGTTATCTTCGGGGGATGATCTGTGACTTAGGAGCATGATCAGAATTGATTTTGGAGGTCCGGTGTAGAATTAGGCTTGAATTGGCGAAGTTAGAATCTTGGCGAATTCCGGTTGATAGGTGAGATTTTCATCTGAGGGTCGGAATGGAATTCCGAGAGTTGCAAGAGCTCCATCAGGTGATTTTGGATATGTTTGCAAAATTTCAGGTCATTCGGAGGTGTTTTGGTCGGGTTTTTGATCGAATGCGTATTTCGTAAGTTTTTAAGAAACTTAGGCTTGAATCCGAGGTGATTTGATGGTTTTAGCGTTGTTTGATGTGTTTTGAGAGTTGGAACAAGTTTGAATGAGGTTTTAGTGTGTGTTGGTATTTTTGGTTGAGGTCCCAGGGGCCTCGGGGTGAATTCGATTGGTTAAACGAGAGTTTTTGAAGTTTGCTTCAGGTCTGTTGTTGTTGTCATCTGGTATTTCCGCTTCTGGGGAAATGGACCGCAGAAGCAGCTCCGCAGAAGCGGGTAAGGGGTCGCAGAAGTGGTCAGGCATGGGCTAGGGAAATTCCGCATAAGCGGAAGATGGACGCTTCAGCGGGTCCGTAGGAGCGGACATTTTACCACAGAAGCGGTTTTGAGAGAACTGCAGAAGCGGAGTTTGAGTCGCATAAGCGAAGATTTGGTTTTTAAGTGAGAACCGCATAAGCGGATTTTTGGCTGGAGAAGCGGTCTCGCATAAGCAGAAGCAGGACCGCAGAAGTGGGACCGCAGAAGCAAAAGTCACTGTGGACAGAAGGGTTTTAAATGTTATATTTCATTCGCGAGCAAGAGGTAGTTTCCACCATTTTTTAGCGACTTGGTGAGCTTTGGGAGAGAATTTTAGAGGGTTTTAACTGAGAATCGATTGGAGGTAAGTTCCTTGGCCTAATTATTCAAGTTTATGGTAGAATTAGCATGTAAATTGGTGGAAATTTATCAAAAATGGGGTAAGTTAGGGCTTGAGGAATTGTAAGTTAAAAATAGAATTTGGAGGGTCAAATAGACTCCGATTTTGGTAAATTTGATATGTATAGACTCGTGGCGAGACAAAGAATCCGGTAATGTGAGTTTTGTAATTTTTTGAGAAGTGGGCCCGGGGCTCGAGTTTTGCTAGTTTCGAGATTTTTCCTATATTTTGATTGTTTTCGATTGGGTATTGTTCCCTTGGCATAGTGTGATGTATTCGCTCAGATTTTGGTTATATTCGACACGCGTGGAGGTCGGTTTGAGGGGCAAAGGCGCCGCGGGCTAGAGATTTCGCCGGTTCAAGGTGAGTAATACTTGTAAATGATATCCTGAGGGTTTGAAACCCAATATTTGCACATCATAGTGTTGTATTGAGGTGACTTGCATGCCGGATATGAGCGTGGGGTAGAGCACCGTTGGGGATTGTGAATCGGTCTGTCCCAGTTGTTGATTTTTACCGCGTATTTGACTGAACTACTTGTTATCGTCATAATTTGGACTGATTTCCATGTTTTGGGCTTCGTGCCGAGTACTTGAATCCTTTAGGGATTATTATCACTGTTTCCATGATACTTAGCATGTTAAATGATTTCAGTCCTGAGTTAAACACTATTTTGAAATGTCCAGTCATACTTCTAAGGTTTTAAAACTTAAACTACATAATTTTTTAACGTTCGGAACTGAGAACTATTATTTGAATATTGCCCTAGTGGCTTATGTGTTATATGTGCATTGCTGGACTGAGCATGGATCGGGCTACGCACCGCAGCAGTGTTATATGTGAATTTGAGGACTGAGGATGGATCGGGTTGCGTGCCACAGCGGTGTGATATTGATATTGCGCTTGGGCTGTAGGATCCCCTCCGGAGTCTGAACCCCCACAGTGAGCGCGGGTACCCAAACGGATCGGGCTGTACGCCGCAGCGGTCATAGGCATTGCATTGCATTCATACATTAGTTCCTGTTTGTACTACGTGTTTTGACATTCAGCACACGCATTTCATTGGCATCCATGCTACTTCTTCCACTATTGACCAGATACCTGGTGTTATTTTTTGATGGAGTGTTGTGCCCTAAGGGCTGACTTGCACTATCTGCTTTGCATTCATTTGCTTAATTGTCGGAAAAGGATATTTTCAAAGAGGTTTTTAACTGAGCCAAATATTTTCTAAAGGATTTTTCCTGGTTTTACTATTTTCTCAAAGGGTCGTACTGTCCTATATAGCATGACGGAGTGCTCTTGCGTGATTTCTTGCCGCTCAGTTATTATTTACTCTTATTACTCACTGAGTTGGAGTACTCACTTTACTCCCTGCACCTCACGTGCAGTTGCAGGTATTGTTCACCCGGTAGCGGGTTATTAGCGGATAGAAGGTATTACTATTGTAGCTGAGCAAGGTCACCGCCAGAGTTCGCGGCACCGGACTTCATCTTTTGAACTCCAGATTTTATTTTGTATATATATTATTGGCCCTGTGGTTGTGTTCAGGTTTCTTTAGATGCACGTGAATTGTGACACCCCGGTCGGGCTGTGTTGGGTTGTAGATATTGATTATTATTGTCATTAAGTTGTATTTATCTATTCATTTGTGTTTCATAATTTTGAAAGAGGCGTCGTTGTTCTGTTGGCTGGCCTTGTCTTCACGAGAGGCGCCATCACGACCGAGTTTGGAAATTGGGTCGTAACAGAACCATAGATACATCTATTCTCACCGAGGCATTCGGCCTGTTCCATAATTAAACACATATCCTGCTCGCGAATCATCTATGAGACACATGCACACATAAAATACATGTTCAATCAGTCAAATAAGAACTTAACGGGGAATATTTATTCAAATAAAACCAATTCTCCTTTAATAATTTAAGAAATGAAGTTTAATCCTTTTAGAAATTTATTTACTGATTCGATGTGAGTTAAGCAATTCAAGCTACCAATGGGTTCACAACTAATCCATGTGCAACATGTTTTTGGGTCCTAACTAGCCGGACAATAGCATAATAGTAGCTACTCACAGACTCTCGTCACCTCGTGCGTACATAGCCCCCACAAATAGGAGCACATAATCAATTACTTCACCTATGGGGTAAATTCCCCCTCACAAGATTAGAAAGGAGACTTACCTTGCTCCGAAGACTCATAACCGGCACTCTACATCCTTTCGAAGGCCCGAACCAATGCACAATGCACCAAAACTAGCCACCCGAAATACACCAGAGGCCTCCAGGACCCCAACCAATCATACCAACCAGTCCCAAAACACATTACGGACTTGCTCGAGGCCTCAAATCATAACAAACAATGCTAAAACCATGAATTATACCCCAATTCAAGCTTTATGAACTTTGAACTTTCCAACTTCTATTTTCGATGCTTAAACCTATCGAATCACGTCCTAACCTACGGACCTACTCCAACTTTCGAAATCGGATTCCAATCCTGATATCAAAAAGTCAACCTCTGGTCAAACTTCTCAAAAACCTTCAAATTCTAAATTTAGCCAAATTGCTCCAAAAGGACCTACGGACCTCCGAATTCACTTTCGATCGCTCTGCCAACTCCAGAATCACCATACGGAGCTATTCCCAAACTTGGAATCCCAAACGGACATCGATAATGCTGAAATGCACTCCAAGCCAAACTTAAGAAATTCCTTCTAAAATTCTAACTTCCACAATAGGTGCCAAAACGCTCCCGGGTTATCCAAAACCCAATCTGGGCATACGCCCGAGTCCGAAATCATCATACGAACCTGCTGGAACCTTCATATCCTAATTCCGAGGTCGTTTACTCAAAATTCCAATCCTAGTTCATTCTTTCAACTTTAAGCTTCTCAAATGAGAATTTTCATTTAAATTTAACTCTGATCTTCTTGAATTTAAATTCCGACCATGCAAACAAGTCACAATACCTGAAATGGGGCTGCTCCTGGCCTCAGACTACTGAACGATGTGCTAGGGCTCAAAACGACTGGTCGGGTGGTTACATTCTCTCCCAGTTAAACATACGTTCGTTCTCGAATGTGCTAAGAACTACACTGGAGTAGTCTAAAATCACTGTTTAGTACCTCATGCACCTTCCTGTGATATCACAACTCAGTTGAGCACATTAGCTCGATAAGTTCTGAAGATACTCCCTTTTATTCAAGCAATTAAGCCTTAGAGCCCAATTCCAACATCCGGAATTCTATGCCAGGCCTGTTTCCAACATACGATCACCGTATCAATCACTGCATGCTCTACTCAAACATGACTGCATAACTCTGCTGAATTCACACTTTGCATCACTTTACTCATATGACCACAATAACATTTCTGTTTGAATTAATCAAAATTCCACGAATCTGATGCTCCTATTGCACCCCATGACCTACATAGGTCTTACTCTAACTATCATAATACCGCCACGACGGATGAGATGCTGAAATTCATAATCAACTGCCGAGTCAACCAATCATCGAGTCTATACTTCTGACAAGAAACATTACCACATTCTGAACCAAATAATGATCTTCGCTCCTTAATATACTTCATATAATCAAATTGCACTGATCCTAAATCCCACAATCTCATCTTACCCAGTACAAACTGCTCAGGTAGTAAGCCACTCCGAATGCGATCACAAGTCTCATATGACTCCACAATGTGCCAATAGGCCACCAATCCGAACATAACACAAATGAAAATCGAACTCTGGAAGGAATTACCTAACCCCCGCACTATTACGGACCTTCCTTAGAAGATAGGAAGCGAAACACAAAAAAAAATAACATATAGAGGACCAGACTCGGCATAACACTGTTGCGGCACGCAACCCGATCCAAATAACATACCCATGGCGGCATGCCACCCGATCCAAATAACATACCCATGGAGGCATGCCACCCGATCCAAATAACATACCAATGGCAGCGTGCCAACCGATCCATACATAGATCTCACATAAGGAGACTACACTTCGAGCTAAATCTGCTCATTGCAATAAAAATATCAAATTTTGATCGCAAGCACGTTAAGTGCATAATACCATCCCTGAGAAAGCACATAGAGCTATAGGCTACAAAACCCAAGCGCAACTGAGGTGCGATACAAGATCTAAATCTCAAGAGCCATCCTGCTCACATAACATCATCGCAACGCAGAACCTCAACACATAAGAATTTATTAAGCTGTCTCACAAATCATACGGCGCAACACATCATTACCTGGAATAGCTGATGAAAAAAATAACACCTCGACTGTTCCTCCATAGGGAACGCTCTCTGAAATGAACACAACTGGCCTGATATAAAGCCATGTTCACAAATAAATCAATCCACCGATCTCAAGCCGATTTCTTATTGCACTAATTTGGCCAATGACCTTTCAAAGGTCCATAGTCACCCCCTTTTTGCCTCATCTCACATAAGAATAACCATCATAACCGGAGCAACCTCCTCAGTTCATAACCTAATATACAAAGTGCCCTCCAGCCATAAATTCTCAAATTAATGATACTACCACAATCCTCATACTTGGTTTAAATCTTTAGCCAATCAAGTGACTACATGTCACACTTATTCAATCTTCCCCTGGGACACGCTCCCACAATCTTCCGAAATAAATAACGGGTCCGCACATCTAAACCATCGGACGCACTAACACTGAAAAGCGATCCAGAATCCTTAACCAGGATGCAAAACCTCTTCCACAACACATCGATCTCAGGTGACGCTGAGGACAATACCAATTTACTCTAATCATTCAACCCTTTCCTTGCTCATCCGAGCCCGTGACATCCTTGTCAACACTGAACTGCAACCTTGATCCTCACTTCATATTTCCATGCTACTCATTGCATCCAACGTTCCAACATACAATAGAATACGATTTTCATCATAACTCCAAATTCATTAATATTTTCACATTTCATCATATAAGAACCTTGCACTTAACTCACTTCAGGAGAATCATAGCAATACACCGGTAATTTTCCATAACCTTAAAATATGCAAATCTGCAAGTAGTGGTCCAAGCCACCATAGCCCTTCCAGAATTTGCTTCCACATAACAAGCCACAATAGTAGAATGGTTTAGAATGTTATCAATTACGGCGGCCGAAAAACCTCACACGTACCGCCACAAATCAAACGCATAACTCGATCACGCTGAATGAACGGATCATAGATCCCAACATGCCAAATTCAACTATGGCTAATCAATCTCTTTCCTTCCAATTTATCCTTGATTGCTTTGGAAATAATACTAATTCTCTTCAATGCATAACATACTCCCTCTACACTCACCCCGAATGACCTTGAATTGCGAGACCATGTTGTCTCAAATCTCACGAATTATTTCACATTTATCAAATACTACACCACAAGGTAACATATCATAGAACATTCTGGGCACCTTCTCATAAGCTACTACACAGCTTGATTCTTAGTTGTACTTATAGGCTTGAAATTATTAGGTACCACACTTTAACTTCTGAATTCACTAGAACCATTATTGAGAGCCACCCGCTCTGACTTGGTCCCAAATATAATTCACTCTGTAATTCTTATAACACACGGATACTCTCTCGGTGACGCACCCGGCGAAATCACTTCCTCTGAAACCTGTATCTATACCAGGCATAAATCCTGAACCTTTTTCCAAGTTCGAACATGAGCCCATAAGGCTAACCATAGCACATCCTTAATAATTCCTTAGTTCAATTTACTACTTACTGTCTTTTCTTGTATCTGAATTAATCCATAAATATGCTAATAACCAGAAATCACGCAAGTAGTTAATCATACAGCCCAATCATAAGCGGTGGGACTCTCCCACTTAGCTTGAAGCCATCATTTCACCATTCTTGAGTTTTCCCGACCTTTTTACCTCTTATCAACTTAACCTCGCGCCACCAATTATCAAAATCTCTCGGGATCTTCCTGTAAATTCCCATCTTTCATATTCTAAGTCATCATCCACATTCGCACGACCGATCTCTTTGTTGAAAAACTAATATAATTTCTTGCAAAAGCTTTGCCAACCACGCGACCGCTAATCTGCTCACGGGGAATAACCCACCTAGGGGAATCACCTCCCGACATCTTCTCATGCCGCTGCACGTGGTACATTCACTATGACATTAATAGCCCATCCTCAGTCCGAGCTCACCTTCCAATTGCACAGGTCCATTCGCCCCTCGCGGACATCAATTAAATGCGCGGCAACATCCTTCCAAATTCAGGGTTATGCTGCACCCTCCTCCATTTCAAGCAGCTCCTTTCCTCCATATCAATCTTCTGCCGCATAATAGCCCATATTTCACATCATACCACAGGCTTCAATCACCAATCATTAAAATCCCCAATTCGATCCAAACTCTCTTTAAGGCGCTTAGTCATCCTACTACCAAGCCTATATGCAACCCTCGCCTCTCTCCCATTTTGGCGGAACTCATCTCCTTAATCGGTCACTCGACCTTGCTTCTCATACTTGGCCTTCAAGAAATTTTAAACATCGCCCGGCAGTTCCCACATGTCCTTCCTCATACATTGCTGCTCAATTGTTGCCTCAAATAAAATCTATCTTCGTGGCACTTGAACCCACCATTGCTACTAACTTTAAACCTTTCCAAAGGTCATCTTTATCGATTCCTCAACATTAGAAATTCTGATTCGATCTTAAACCACTGCACTATGCGGTATCTGACAGTCGTAACTCCAATACTAGTTCACAATATCCTACCATAAAGGCGAATTGTAGCAGATTATAATGCCAACAACTTAGTACGTTCAATCAGGACCACAACACCCTCTCGTAAAAGAAAGCTCAACCACGCTTGAAAATACCAAGCCTCATTACTTCCACCAGCCCACACCTGACCATTCTTAGTCCGACTGACTTTCCCCTGCCAGGAATAAAATACTGACTCCCTTGATTACACGCTGAGTAAACCTCCCTTCAATTCATTCACTGCCCCGACACATGGGCAATACCCTACCATTACAATAACACTGCGGAATAATCGCTCATAAGCATCATGGTAACCTATGCCTAGCCTCAAGGCTCTTAGAAGTTCTGTTACCGAACTGAAACAATAGAATATCCCTCCAAAGTACGACTATAATAGTCCAATCAACTATACCGGGAAAATCATCCCGCACCACATTTTTAGTGCCATTACAATCCTTCAATTTTCAATTTATAACAAGCGCTCGCGTAAGATTGAGTAGGAAGAAATAAAAGGCATAAGCCTCAAAGGAATCGAACCGCACAAAAAGGAAATCAAGAAGGGAAGTACTCCTAACAGCCCTGTAGCCTCCTGACGATAAGTACAGACGTCCCCGCACCGATCCGCGAGACTCTACTAGACTTGCTCATGACTTCTGAGACCGACGGGAACCTAGTGCTCTAATACCATGTTGTCACGACCCAAAATCCACTAAGGGTCATGGTGGCGTCGGACACCTCTGTCAGGCCAGCCAACTAACTTATCAATTAATTCCTCTTTTAATACTTTTGAAAATCTAAGGTTTTTCCTTCCATTTTCATAAATAAAAGTTCACTACTTGAATTCAAATTTAAATAATAACAATTAGTACAAATCCGTTAAAACCCATCCCAGGAACCCGGCGTCACAAGTACATGAGCAACTATCGATAAGGAAAGTAAAATACAACATATATCCGTAATATAATGGACAGGGAATAAAAAATAAAATGCTGAAAGGAACTACACTGGCTGCGGGTCGTCTCAAACAATGCAGCTCACCAAGTCCAGAGTCATCCGTGCTGCTACGCCCAATAGGCTGCTAGAGGTATATATACTTGTGCAACAAAAATGCACAGAAGTGTAGTATGAGTACGTAATCAACGTGTACTCGGTGAGTATCCCGCATAATCCCGAAGGGGTAGAGACGAGATGGCCAACTCCGACACTCACTAGAGGTCAATTAGCAATATTCTATAAGTGCGAGGATAATCATGGATCTGTATAGAAGTTCTGATTTTGAAGCCAGAAAAACAGGTAAACACCTTCAACGATAAATCAAGGGCTTCTAAAGTTTGTTCTTTATTATCTTATCAGTTTATATCAAGCCACGTAGGGCCAATTCCACATTTACAATTTTCAAGTAACAGATAAACATGCGCAAATCATGCCGAAGTCGACGGCCCACTCCAACAGAAATGTAAATTGTGCACTGCCGAGGGTCGAGCGACACGAACCACAGATGCATCTATTCTCACCGAGGCGTACGGCCCGTTCCATAATTAAACACATATCCTGCTCGCAAATCATCCATGCGATGCAGACACAGATAAAATACATGTTCAATCAGTCAAATAAGAACTTATCGGGGAATAATTATTCAAATAAAACCAATTCTCCTTTAACAATTTAAGAAATGAAGTTTAATCCTTTTAGAAATTTACTTACTGATTCGATGTGAGTTAAGCAATTCAAGCTACCAATGGGTTCACAATTAATCCACGTGCAACATGCTTTTGTGTCCTAACTACTCGAACAATAGCATAATAATAGCTACGCATGGACTCTCGTCATCTCATGCGTACGTAGCCCCCACAAATAAAAGCACATAATTAATTGCTTCACTTATGGGGTAAATTCCCCCTCACAAGATTAGAAAGGAGCTCACCTCGCTCCGAAGACTCATAACCAGCACTCTACATCCTTCTGAAGGCTCGAACCGACGCACAATGCACCAAAACTAGTCAATTGACGACAAACTAATGAGAATATGCTTAAATACTTGTTAACAATTCAGATTATATATATTCCCAACTCCGCTATGTGAAATGACAAAAATTCCCTCGGGCCCACATGCCCGGAATCCCTAATTTTTCAAAGATAATGGTTACCCATGACCTTAGGGACTCAAATACATAACTTTCTTTTAACTCCATACTCAAAATCGTGGCTAAAATCCAAGATTATAATTTTCTAGCTTTTCAACCAAAACCTCAATATTTACTCTAATTTCCATGCTTAAAGCCATATATAATTGATATATCAAGAGTCGTGGGGATAACTTACCTTAACATAGATGACAAAATCCCTCTTGGAAGCTCCCCAAAAATCGCCCCCAAGCCATGAATAATGGGTGAAATGAACCAAAACCCCGATTTAAAACAAGTCTCAGCCTTCAGTCATTTCCGCTTCTGTAGAAATTTTACCGCTTAAGCGGTTCCTCTTCTGCGGATATCTTGCCGCTTCTGCGGCTCCCATCCACGTCCAGGCCATCTACTTCTGCAGTTCTCCACATCGCAGGTGCGGTCCGCTTCTGCGGAAACCCAACCGCATCTGTGGATCCCTGCAGCTCCAACCAAAACCGCTTCTGCGGTCCCCCCTTGGCACCCGCGATACCGCTTCTGCGGTCCCCATTTCCGCAGAAGCGGAAATACTAGAAGCAACAGCTTCAACACTCGTTCAAATACCGGATTCGATCCGTTAGCCACCCGGAATAAACCCGAGGCCCTCGATACCCAACCAATCATACCAACCAGTCCCAAAACACATTACGGACTTGCTCGAGGCCTCAAATCATAACAAACAACGCTAAAACCACGAATTACTCTCTGATTCAAGCTTTGTGAACTTTGAACTTTCCAACTTCTATTTTCGATACTCAAACCTAACAAATCACGTCCTATTGACCTCAAATTTTACACACATGTCATATTCAACATTACGGACCTACTCCAACTTTTGGAATCGGATTCCGACCCTGATATCAAAACGTCAACCTCCGGTCAAACTTCTCAAAAACCTTCAAATTCTAACTTTACCCAAGTTGCTCCAAAAGGAACTACGGACCTCCGAATTCACTTTCGATCGCGCTCCCAACTTCAGAATCACCATACGGAGCTATTCCCATACTCGGAATCCCAAATAGACATCGATAACACTGAAATGCACTCCAAGCCAAACTTAAGAAATTCCTTCTAAAATGCTAACTTCCACAATAGGTTCCAAAACGCTCCCGGGTTATCCAAAACCCAATCCGGGCATACGCCCGAGTCCGAAATCATCATACGAACCTGCTGGAACCTTCAGATCCTGATTCCGAGATTGTTTACTCAAAATTCCAATCCTAGTTCATTCTTTCAACTTTAAGCTTCTCAAATGAGAAATTTTATTTAAATTTAACTCCGATCTTCCTGAATTTAAATTCCGACCATGCGAGCAAGTCACAATACCTGAAATAAGGTTGCTCTTAGCCTCAGATTGCTGAACGATGCACTAGGGGTCAAAACGACCGATCGGATCGTTACAAAGTGATAAGGTGATAACCAGTCCATCCACAATATAATATCAAAGTCGACCATATCTAAAAGAAATAAATCTACACGAGTCTCCAGACCCCCAATCACTACAACACAAGAATGATGGACTCAATCGACCACGATAGAATCACCCACCGATGTAGACACATAAATTGGAATACCCAATGCATCACTAGGCATGACCAAATATGGGGAAAAATAGGATGATACATACGAATTCGTAGACCCCGGATCAAACAACACTAAAGCATATCTATCACAAACTAGAACCGTACCTGTAATAACTGCATCTAAAGCCTCTACCTCGGGCCTGGCCTCCACAACCCTGATCTACCCCTCTGGGATGGCCTGCTGCTGGCTGGCCTCCACTTCTAGCGGTCTGAGCTCCACCTCTATGACCTTTACATCCACCTCCAGCACCTCTACCCCTACCTCTAGCTGGCTGAGCGGGCTGTGGAACACCTGGTACCTGAACCATGGCACGAGAACCCTGGTGCTCAGAACTACTCGGTGCTCGAGGGCAAAATCTAGCAATATAAAACGTGTCACCACAAGTGTAACAAGTCCTCGGCTGCTGAGTCTGCTGGCCTGTCGACCTGAATGACCACCACAGAAACTCTGAAATGGCGGTGCACTGATAAGAGCTGGCGGTGCACTGAATGGTTGTTGGTCAGAATAGTGCGTGCGAGTACCACGTCCACCTGAGGCACCGTGAGAAACCTGGAGAGCTGACTGGAAAGTCCTAGAAGGCTGATCCCTATCATACGAATCCCTGCTTCCAGACGAGGCACCACTGAATCAGCCTGACTGACGGGGTCTCTTGTCTGCGTTGTGACCATCCCCATGTGACAATACATCTCGATCCTCCGGGCCACATTGGCCGCCTCCTGAAAGGATATCTCGCTTCCAGCCTCTTTAGCCATTTAGAGACAAATAGGCTGAATGAGTCCATCAATAAACCGTCTCCCTCTCTCCCTCTCAGTGGGAAGTATAACAATAGCATGGCGGGCCAACTCAATAAACCCGGTCTCGTACTAGATAACTGTCATGGATTCCTGATGGAGATGCTCGAACTGCCTACAATAGGCCTCTCACTGTGTAATAGGGAGAAACTTCTCTAGAAATATATACGTGGCTGCTCCCAAGTCAAGGCTGGAGATCCTGCTAGTCTAGCTAAACAATAATCCCTCCACCAATTCTTTGCGGATCCAGACAACTAGAATATAGCAAAATTAACCCCATTGGTCTCAACAATACCCATGTTTCGAAGAACCTCATGGCAACTGACCAAATAATCCTGAGAATCCTCGGTTGATGCACCGTTGAAGGTAGTAGTAAAAAGCTTGGTGAACCGATCCAACCTCCATAAAGCATCGGAAGATATAGCTGCCCCATCACCAGCCTGGGCTACCACACCCGGCTGAGCTGCTCCAACTGGCTGAACTGCTGGAGTCTAAATCAGGGGAGCTACCTGCTCCAGAGTACGAGTAGCAGGAGTCTGGGCCCCTCCTCCAGCTTGAGAGACAGTTGGTGCTATAGGAAGCAAACCTGCTCGGGTAAAACTCTCCATGAGACCCACCAATCAGTTCAGAGCATCCTGAAGAACTAGGGTAGCAATAAACCCCTCTAGGACCTGAGCTGGGCCCACTGGAACTGTTGGAGCTGGGGCTGGGGCTGGAACCTCCTCATCAAAGTCAACTTGAGGCCCCTGATAATCGGGTTAAAGTATGTATATTTTGGTATGTATCGCCTCGCATTTTGCTCATGTTTCAATGATTTGAGATTTTTAATATGATGATTTGAGCTAAATTATGGTATTGTATGTGTAGGAATCATTCTCATGCAATTTGGGACGAAAGGGCGCGAATTAGAGCGAAATCGGAGCAAAAAGGCAAACAGTCAATTTTGAGGGCCACAGCGAGCGTGGGGCGCTCTTTGTGGCACAGTTTCTAGTAGTCAATTATTTTGAGCGCCAGGGCCAGCGTGGGGCGCTGGGCTGGATGCTCGGATCGCTAGAGTGTCCTATTCCGACTTGGACTCGGTTATTTTCACCCCAAGATGCCTCCAATTGATATAAAATCCATCCTAAAACCTAGTTTGAGGGGGAGGATGTTTTTGAGAGTAAAACACAAGCACAGAGCCGCCGTGGAGGCCGGAATTCATCAAGTTCCATCTTTCTTCCTCCAAACTTAGTAATTTTTATGTTTCTTTGTATAATTTGTTGTTTTGCTACCATGTCTATGTGGAGCTAAACTTCACATTCTAGGGTTGTGGTTCTTTCATGACTATTGTTATTCGAATATTGATTTTGATTTCTTAGTTTATCATATTGGTTTATTTATTCAATCTTGTACTCAATTATTTGATTGCTTGATCACCAATTGAATACTATCTATGAATCTAGAGTTGAACTCAAAAGTGGGAATTCTAGATTGCATATAGGATTGAGTAGAGCAAGTTCTTGAACCTGGGCATCGGGGAACGGATTCACGGTTAGGATAGACATATACTAATTGCCTTGCTTGATTAATTTACTGTAATTATAAATGCGTTCTTGTTAGTTCTAATTCCATAGACATATAGGAGTTAGGTTAGCTTGAATAGGTGAGTAAGAACTCGACAGATTCTTATTAGCAATATTAACCCTGTCAACCAATAAACTGGATAAATTAGTTATTCAATTCAACGGAAGAATACAATAGGAATGTTAGATAGCACATAACCCTAGATCATTTTCATTACATTGATATCATAAAAATTTGCTTTTTCTCTGTTCAAAGTTCATTATTTATATTCTTTATTTAATTAGGTTAGAATCAAAAACTTCTAGGTTTAATTCTTGTTTAGATAATTAGGATAGTATAATTTAGTTAAAGTTAATAAAAATTCCTCGTGGGATCGACATCCAACTTTTAGTCACTTTATTACTTGACGATCGCGTATTCTTGCATGTGCGTTTGGCCGCAACACCTCCGCCACTGGTGGTGCTACTCGGGGTTGAGCTCTGCCCCTACCTCGGCCTCTATCACGGCCTTGGCTTTGCCCTCTGCCTCTAGTAGGAGCTACTGGGGCTCGGACTGTTGATCAGAAGATGAGGAAGCGCGTGTTCTTGCCATCTGCGAAATAACATAGTAGAAATTCAATTAGCATTGACAAACCAAACCGCACGACAAGAAAGAACAAATGTGAAACTTTTCCTAACTCTTTATCCTCTGGGGAATAGATACAGACGTCTCCGTACCAATCCCTCAGACTCTACTAAGCTTGTCTGTGAGTTGTGAGACCTATGCAACCTAGGGCTCTGATACCAACTTGTCACGGCCCGAATTTTCCACCCTCGGGGGTCGTGATGGCACCTACTCATGGTAGCTAGGCAAGCCAAAAACCTTTGCAAACATTAACCTATCTCATTTTATACATGATTAAACAATTAAAATATCAATGAATAAGCAGTTAAAAAGTCAACGAAAAGTAAAACTTAGCGAAAGTCTAAATTAAATGTAGAAACAACGTCTAGAAAGCCAATAGAATTCTCTACCCAGCACCTGCTGTCATAACAATACACGGACTGTCTAGGATTACTACAAATAAGAGTTTGAAATAAAGGACATAGTCTGTCTCGATTACAAATGTCAGTAGAACACGAAAACTAAATGAGGAGATACAGGGCCTGCGGACGCCAGCAAGGCTACCTCGGAGTCTCGCGGACTGAAGGTCGGCTCCCTGACTACTGCTGTGCACCATAAGCTGCTCTGTCACGTAGATCTGTGCAAAAGAGCACAGAGTGTAGTATCAGCACAACCAACCCCATGTGCTGGTAAGTGTCTAGCCTAACCCCGGCGAAGTAGTGACGAGGCTAGACCGGACTACCACAAAAACCTGTGCAGTTATATATACATATACAGTGGAATCGAAATAGAAACAAGTAACCAATATGGAAGGGAGAGCATACTATGGGGGAAATAACAATTTCAAGTAAGGTCGTCCAGTAATGAAGGAAAACAACACAACTCAGACATTAAATAAGAAACCGAGAACAACACGTGCACGGCATCACCCTTCGTGCTTTTACTCTCATCCTCACCAAGTAATGATATAATAAAGTGTACATGGCATCACCCTTCGTGCATTTACTCTCTTTCCTCACATATAATCAATAGAATCAGCACGGAATGATACATCGTGCAGCACGACATCTGTAACGACCCGGCCGGTCGTTTTTGGAATTTACGCCTCGATCCCCCATTTACTATTTTCCCTAAGTTCATTTCTGCTATTTTGGTTTGCCGGGACTTTCGATATTAGGATTTGGAGTGTTTTGGAATACTTAGTCCTTAAATGAGAGCTTAAGAGTTAAAATGGTCCGTATTCAGAGCAGTGTGAAAACGACCTCGGAATAGAAATCCGATGGTTCCGTTAGCTCCGTTAGGTGATTTTGGGGTTGGGAGCGCATTCGGAATGTAATTTGGAGGTCCGTAGCTCATTTAGGCTTGAAATGCCGAAGTTTGAATTTTTGAAGTTCCGGTCCGATAGTGAATTTTTGATCCGAGGGTCGGTTTGGGATTCCGGAAGTTTCTGTAGCTTCGTCATGTCATTTTGGATGTGCGTTCAAAATTTTAGGTCATTCACACAAGGTTTGGATAGGTTTTTGATCGAAAGTGTGTTTGGTTAGAATTTGAAGTTCATAGGCTTGAATCTTTGATTAATTCGTGTTTCCGGCATTTGTTTTAGGTGGTTTAAGGATTTGAGCAAGTTTGAATGATGTTATGGGATATGTCTGTAGGTTTGGTTGAGGTCCCGGGGGCCTCGGGTGTGTTTCGGATGCTTAACGGAGCAGTTTTGAAGTTAAAATTCATAGCAGAAAATTGCAGGTCTAATGTCCTTCTACGCGTTCGCGTAGAAAGCATCGCGTTCGCGAAGCTTTAATCTCTTCCCTCATCGCGTTCGCGTCAGCATCTACACGTTCGCGTAGTGTATTTTTTGAAGGAGTCAGCTTTCTTCATCGCATACGCGATATCCTTCCCGCGATCGCGAGGCTTAACCTGATTCTTCATCGCGTTCGCATCCTAGATTCCGCGTTCGCGTAGGCCATCGAATCCAGGCCTTCGCATTCACGTCTCTGCCTTCGCGGTTGCGTAGGTCAATTTTTACCCCTTATAATTTTCTTCTTCGCGAACGCGTGATAACGTCCGCATTCTCGATGGTTTGAAAGCCTGGGCAGACAGATTAAAAGTCCCATTTCGAGGGTTCACCATTTTTATAATATTTTGACTTCTAGAGCTCGGTTCTTGGCGATTTTTGAAGAGATTTTCACCTGGGCAACTTGGGTAAGTGATTCCCACTCGATTTAGACCATATTCCATGAATCTCCTCTTAATTTTACCCTTTAATTTCGTGTTTTTGAATGGGAAGTGGGTAAAACTTCTTAGGCCTAATTGTGAGGATTTGAGGGGGGCATTTGACTTCCGATTTGGAGATTTTTATATGGTTGGACTCGTTAGAGTACGAGGGTTCTGAAAATGTAAAAATTATTCCGAGATGATGGCTGGAGGGGCATTTTGGTCATTTTACCTATTTTCGCGCCCTAGCTTTAGTTTTAATAGTGGAATCAGTTGTTTGCAATATTATTTACGATTTGTAATTGAATTGAATAGATTTGGGCCATTTGGAGTCGGATACTCGTGGCAAGGGCGTCGTTCCCTAGTTGATTTTGTACCGGTTCGAGGTAAGTGGCTTGTCTAACCTTGTATGGGGGACCTCTTCCCTTAGGACTTCTTATGTGTTGATTTACATGCCTTGTACGCGAGGTGACGAGCATGTACTTGTGCAAATTGTTGAAAATCCACTTTACTTGAAATGCTCAAACTGTG
>MU776673.1:0-23226 GCA_026770625.1 Nicotiana glauca
TAATCCAGAAAACAAGAAAGAAAAATCAGAGCCCACTACCAAGACTCCCTCCGGGTAGGAAGGGGAGTAGCCGTCGAATTGTTGATATTTGCCCTAGGCCCCACAAACTGTATATCTTCCCTACTGGACCCTTCTCCAGCTTCTATCACGTTGACGTCGGCGAACAACCTTTCAAAACCCTGATTCAAATCTCCATCTGACCCAATCAGTGGTCCGAGAACCTTTGGGACCGACAACCTTTTGCTACCTGCTCTGACAAAGGATCTGGAGAGACGCGAAACCGGCTTGGGAAGAACCCAAACTCTCTTCTTCAACTTTCGAGCCCGTCTTACATCTGCTGTTGTAGGCTTGAATCCAAGCCCAAAAGTATCCAGATTCTTGGGCAAAGAAACTAGCTGGACAATACCCTGCAGATCAACCCCCAAACCTTTTCCTGGTACAAACCCGCTGTTTAACATTTCCGAGGCTATCATGAAAGTGGCCGCTGTGATTCTGGGCAGTGGAAGGTCCCCGCCTTCAGAAATTTTGTCCACTAAGACTGCATCAAAAATATGGTAAACCCATGGACCTTTGTCGTCATCAGTTTCTATGAAGGGCACAGTGGCATCACCCACAGTGCTTGTACCGTCATCCCCGTGCACCACTATCTCCTGCCTGTCCCACTCAAATTTCACCATCTGGTGCAGTGTAGAAGGCACTGCTTTGGCGGCATGGATCCAGGGTCGCCCCAATAGAAGATTGTATGATACTACCACGTCTACCACTTGGAATTCCTTGGTGAATTCCACTGGACCAATGGTCAATTCCAGTATGATATCACCCACCATGTCAGTACCACCCCCATCAAAACCTCGGACGCAGATGCTATTCCTATGAATCCGGTCATGATCAACCTTCAGCTTGTTTAGAGTAGTCAAAGTACAGATGTTGGCGCTTCACCCGTTATCAATCAATACTCGGGTGACCATCGAGTCTTCGCACTTCGCGGTCAAGTAGATGGCTTTGTTGTGTTCTGTACCCTCTATCGGCAATTCATCATCAGAAAACGTCACTCGGTTTACCTCGAAGATTTTTTGCACTATCCTCTCCAAGTGGTTTACAGAGATTTTATTCGGAACATGGGCCTCGTTCAGGATTTTCATCAGTGCCTGGCAGTGATCGCTGGAATGGATCAACAAGGATAACAATGAAATCTGTGCCGGGGTCTTTCTTAACTGCTCCACAATGAAGTAGTCCTGTGCCTTCATTTTCTTCAAAAAATCCTTAGCCTCTTCCTCTGTCACGAGTTTCTTTACCAGCACTGGGTTGGACCTTCTTAAATCTACGGGAGCAAAACACCTTCACGAAAGAGTTAACCCCTAGGCCTCACATATTTCTTCCATAACCTCCTTCCCTTTGTACATTACCATCGCTTTATTGTAGCTCCATGGCACGACTTTCTCGCTGATTATCGGCATCTGCATTACTGTCCTGATAACAACTGGCCATATGCATGCTGGCTTGCTTGGTACCCCTTGCACCGTTACTTTGACCGGCTCTGGATTCTTTGCAACAACAGACAAACTCTTCCCCATTACAACCACTGGCTTGACGTCTACCTTTTCCAACTGTACCACCTCTTCTCCACCAATCGACTTTTCTTTTGGACTGGCACGGATCATCATCACTGTTTGTGAGGGTTTCTTTAGCTCCCCTCATTCGTGCACAAGTTCGATCATGTGGGTTTCATGGTGTGCTAGCAACGGGTTCTGATTGATGTTGGGTGCCTCTGGTGTCTGAACCTCAATCTTATTTGTGTCAATAAGATTTTGCACTGCATGTTTCAACTTCCAACACTTCTTGGTATCATGTCCAGGAGCCCCCGAACAATATTCACAGCTTACCGAGTGGTCCATGTTTTTGGGAAGGGGATTTGGCAATCTGGGCTCAACAGGACTCAACAAGCCTAACTGCCTTAATTTGTGGAACAGAGCAGTATAGGTTTCTCCCAACTCAGTGAATGTTCTNATTCTGTAGAGGTGGGTAGGTATTTTGGGGAGCCGGTGCACGCCATTGTGGGCGAGCCAGAGGCTGGGTATATGTCTAGGCCTGATGGACGGAGAAATGTGGTTCTTGTGGAGGGTAGTATGGCTGTGGAGGGTAATTTGGAGTGTGTGGGTAATTTGGGTGATGGGGTATGGATTGGTAGCGAGGGGAAGGACCTCTTGATCTGGGCCAATTACCTGCCTCTACTGCTGCGACCTCTTCTCTTTTCTTCTTCCTGAGAGCACCTCCCGTGCCGCTCTGGATGGCCTGAGTTGTTGCTTTAATCACCGAATAGCTCAGGATTTTGTTGTACTTAAGTACCTCTTCAATCATACTGCCCATTTTCACTACCTCGTTGAAAGATTTGCCAACTGACGTCACCAAGTGACCAAAGTAAGTTGGCTCTAGAGCCTGTATAAAGAAGTCCACCATTTCCCCCTCCTTCATCGGAGGATCAACCCTTGCTGCCTGCTTTCTCCAGCGGAAACCAAATTCCCTGAAGCTTTCCCCGAGCTTTTTCTCAAGTTTTAGCAATGTGAGACGATCAGGGACGATCTCAAGGTTGTACTAGAAGTGGCCTGCAAATGCTTGTGCTAGATTGTCCCAGGTGTACCACCTGCTAGGATCCTGTTTTGTGTACCATTCCTGTGCAGATCCACTTAGACTTTGACCAAAATAAGCTATTAACAGCTCATATTTCCCACCTGCTCCTCTCATCTTTCTACAGAAACCTCGCAGATGTGCCATTGGATCACCGTGTCCCTCGTATAGGTCAAATTTTGGCATCTTGAACCCTGCCGGCAATTGAACGTCGGGGAACGGGCACAGATCTTTGTAGGCCACACTGACTTGGTTGACTAACACATGGATATTTCTGAAGGACTGCTCCAAGCTTTTAAATTTTCGAATCACTTCGTCCTGCTCTGGGTTCTTAGCCGGCTTTTCAGTTTCTACCGGGACATCAAAGTGGGGATTATAAGTATATGGCTCGGGTGCTTTGAGGGTAGGTTCAGGGGGGTAAAATTGGTTATCGTGATCCTGAAACAACGGCTCACTGGATGATCTATGCAGCGTGGCTGGTGGGGGTGCCACGAAAACAGGAACATTTGGTGGAGGAGGGTTCTGATTGGGCGGTGGAGCTTGGGGATCGTAGGCATTTCTTCCCTGATAGTAGTGGTGACTTGGGAAGCTTGTCGAAGGGCCGGGGGAAGGGTATTCCGGCGTGTGTCCTGGTGGGAGAGTAGGAGTAACGGGTGGTTCGGGCCCCTTTTGTACCCTAGCCAAGGCTAGCTGCATTTCGTTCATCTCCAGTCTCATTTTTTCCATTTTTTCCATTGCCTCCTTCAGCATCTGATTTTCCATCTTTTCCTCCTCAACACTGTTTTCTGAGTTAGTCATGCTTTTTGGTATAGGCCCTTTAGATCTTGTTTGATAATGGTATGGTACCAGTACGTTCTAAGCTAACTGTTCGAAACTGGAAATAACAACAAACTTGTCAGCGTTAGAGTTTTAACACATATTGCAATTGCACGTTGGGGGATGCAATGTTCCTAGGCAGTTCAACCATTTCTAACATGTCTTTGCTCTGACCGCATGCATCATCTCGGCTTGTTTTATTTGCGTCTCTTTCAAGTGTTTCTGGAACCTTCCATTATTTCTTTTCTCTCTTTTTCTTCTTCTCCTTTTTTTTTTTCTTTTATTCACTTTATCTTTTTTCCATTTTTAGCGGTGGTCGAATCTTATGGGGATTGCCTACGTATCATGTCCCCGCATTAATCAGACCGTGCGTAGTTCAAACACATGATTTTCACGTTTTGGTTTACTTTTAGAATTTTTAAACAAAATATTTTTCATTGATTTTCAATATAATTTTCTTTTTGGTACAAGACTCGAAAAGCAAGAGTGCATAAGGATAAACAAAACCATACCTGACTCAAATAGACTTTTAGGATACAAGGAAAAACAACAAGACTCAAAACACCAAAAGACTCAAAACAACGAAAGCATGATGAAAAGGACTGATAACTAGAAGACGTCTTTGATCTCTGCAGTAGAATCCACTAGCATTACTGTAATCAAGGCTCTTGTTCCTGTGGCTGACCCCCAACATTGCAGTATATCCTCTCCAGATCTGCAGATATATGACGAGCAACACTCAGTGATACTTCTACAAATCGTTCGGGTGTCATTCCCTGACAACTCTTGCATGCTCTTGAGGTGTAGGTGGCTACCTCGAGGATCTTTCCTTTAACGTATTCCTGATCCACATGCAACTCTTGATTTTGCTGACCACGGGTCTCAGCGAGATCCATCGCATCACGCTCGCAGTCCAAGGCCATATCTTTCTGGCGCCGAACATCTAGCGACTCCTCCTCCGTCTGATTGATCATACTTTGGTAGTGATGTCTTTCTACTTCAAACTCCGCGATCTGTCTCTCTTTGCTTGATTCAACTCCCTCTAATTGATCCTTTAAACCCTTGATTAGTGGAGCGTAACTCATGCGCTCATGATCACGGACTACCCTGAACTGGGCTTCTCTTTCTTCTTGTTGCTGAACGGTTGTGATTATGTTCTTCTTTTGAATTTAGGATTTGAGTGCTTTCCTCTCTCATGCACACTGAACTTTCTCTTTCTCAAAAGCATCATACAACAGATCCCTGTCCACTTTAATGATGCCGAGCTCTTCTTGTAGTGCTCCAAAATCAGATTCATAACCCTTTCTCATCTCTTCCTTAGCTAGCCCAACTCTGTTTCGAATCTCAGCTTCCCACTTTGTAGTGCTCTTTACAACTGTCCCTAGTCTATCTGCGAGAGCATCTTGATTATAGAACCACTCAAGATAAGAAGGATTCAACTCACCCCTTTCTCGATCTGCCACCATGGTGCCACGCTCGAGTATCTTAATGTCATTCCAAACACGTTGAGCATAATCTTTACAAATGGGATCCTCTGATGTTGCTTCCCAAATGAATTTTTCCATAGTCTCTACCGGGGGCACTATCTGTTTGTGACCCAACTGACGTAGAACTCTCATGGGAACATATGGTTGATAACCTCGAAGCCCCATCAAGATCAGAAACGGATGGCAAGATGACTTATAGATGACATATTCTGCGGTGAACCAAGGATAATTCCATGTGATCTGGTCATATGTTAAGTAGTGAAGATGCTCTTTCCAATCATTCACACTTTCTGGGAATATGCGGATCTACAACTCACTCTTCAGTCTAGTATTATACTGGCGAACATGATTACCCCAACAAGTATGGTGTTCTATCCGATAAGGACCACGGAAAAGATGATCCATGAACCATATCTGGAGTAGGAGATTGCAACCTTCAAAGAAACCTTTTCCTTCTCAGCACCAAGTTAGGGTACGAAAGATATCTGTTAACACCATTGGAAGAATGGAGGAATCATTTCTTTTCATCATGGTTGTGACTATCCCAGATAACCGAATGTTGATCTTCCGATCCTCTCTCGGGAAGACCATGCACCCCAAAAAAGCTACAATGAACGCTTTCCGTCCATGGCCTCACCATGTGTGTTAGTTTTGTTTGTTAATTAGCTTTTTACCATATTTTGAGAACCCCCCTTCATGCCCGTACCTGTCATACAAGAAATCTAGGCGGACCTGCCCTTGCGCCACATGTGCTATCTCGGTGTGGCTGATCCACATCTACTCAAGGAACTTAGTAGTAGTAACGTCCCTGGGAGCCAAAAGTCTCTTTGTTCGACTTTTACGCCCCAGATTGGTATATTCAACGAATTCCTCCAAGGTAGGAGTCATTTCAAATCCATTGAGACGAAACACATTATTCTTTGGGTCCCAGAAATGAACCAAAGCTTCGATGAGTTCTCGTTTGGGCTCGATCTCTATAATGTTTACCAAGTTTTTCAAATGATCTTTGATCTTTCCTTGCTCAAACCCATCTATGTTGTTCCACCATCGCTCTAATAACCCGGGCACTTTGTCGACAATTTTAAACGGCGAGTGCTCTTCATCTCTAAGCCCCTTGTCAGGTCTCCCACTAACTGAATCCATATTGCACCTATATGAATAAAGTTATGAGGTCGGGTCCAAATCTTAACTTGAAGAAAATGACACCAAACAGACTTTTGGATAAGACAGCGGGCAAAGTTCATAAGAGGGCTTAGGCTCTGGAAGAATTACTCAGGTATCTCGCCGAGGAAAAAAATGGCAGGATAAAGGGAAAAAATGATTAATATGGAAATGGCTCTTCAGCACCTCCCAGGAGGATTTTAAAGCTGTATTGGCAAAACAACCGGAACATGAGGGCAAGACAGTAAAATGCTGACCAAAACTTTTTGAAAATTTATGCACATGCAAAATTTTATGCTTCTTTTTCTTGAAATATGTGGGATGAACCTGATGGAGGTTGCCTACGTATCTCCCATCCGGTGAGAATCAAACCCGCGTAGTTCGGTAAAGAAAAATAAACTAATTTTGAAAACATGACTCTTTACTTTTGTTTCCCAAATAATTAAAAAAAAAACTTTTCTTTCTCCTTATTTTCTCAAAATTTCAGCAGAGTTTTGACACTACCTAGGCATTGGTTTTTTATTTAAAGTAGTTATCTCTCTACACCGCTATTTTTCTTTTTTTCTTTTTACAATTTTCTAGTATTTCCAATTTTCAGAAGCCGCTCAGCATGCAAGTGTGAAGCAAATAAATGCATAAAACAAACAAAATGCAGCAGGATGGTCTTTTTCGTTTCAGGTTACCTGTCCTAGACGGACTCAACCCCTGTGTTGAGTCCCCTAAGTCCAATGCAACATGATGCAAATAAGCGTTCCTACTAGGGATCCGGCATGAAGTCAAAATATACTAGGTTTAATGCTTGGGGTGTGAGGCGTATCTATACTGGCAATAAAACGAGCGGACAACTCGAGTTGGGAAGGGGTAGCGTACCGGGAGAAATACTTCTCCGGCTTAACTACTGGACCCTTTCCTGTTCTTAAATATGGGTGACTGATAATCCTTCACCGGGAGCCCAGGCCCACTGGCTTTATCTCAACAAAGAATGGGGCTCGTATCCGCGATTCCCGAGGTTGTATTCAGAAGTCTCAGAGGGGGGTGCGCAAGAAGACAATTTATAATACAGTTCAACAATATCAAAACGGTAGAGCATTTAGCACATATAACATGAAACATGTAGAAAAATCAGATAATATACAGTCCAAATACAACAAGTATAGCAAGCTCAAATTCTTGAACCCTGAACAAAAGTTATGGGTTTCCTTTACAAATTTCCCCAGCGGAGTCGCCAGAGCTGTCGCTCCTCCTTTTTCCGCTACCGCAACCCGCGAAGGGCGTGGTAGAGGGAGTTTTTTCAATTAAAGGATAATTGAAATGGGATTTATTATTAAGAAATGGAGTCGCCACTTGAGAGATTTATGGTGTCCCAAGTCGCCGGTTTGAATCCCGAATCGAGGAAAAAGTTGACTCTGTATTACAGTCTACGAACCAGAAATCCGGATAAGGAATTTTGTTAACCCGGGAGAAGGTGTTAGGCATTTCCGAGTTACGTGGTTCTAGCACGGTCGCTTAACTGTTATATTCGGCTTATTTATCTGATTTTAACAATTATGCACTTATATGCAAGTTATAACTCTTTTACCGCTTTTATTATTATTTTAACAAAGAATTGCAACATTGTAAAAACGTATCTCGGACCACATCACAGTCAATGTACCCGTGGTTGTTGACACACCTTGACTCCGTTGAGATTTGGATTTGGGTCACATAAATGTGCACCCGAATTTAGGAAAGTAGTATTATTAAATACGCGCCTAAAGCAACTAGCGTATTATTATTTTTGAGGAAGGCCGTGGAATTCGTCAAACGGCATGTCCTGAAATCTAAGCAATTGTTATAACCATTTATTGAGGGCCCCGCAGCTATGTATTTCGTTCGGCGAGACTCGTCTCATTTTTATTTAAAGGACAATTCTAAAGTGACTATGATTCTCTACTTATTTGTCTCTAAAGATAAAGAAAAGGTCCTAATTAATTACATACTATAAATACGGACCTCGAGTTCAAATCCGAATTCAAACAAGAAGAAGGGGGGACCCTCTTAATTTGAACCTGCTACCTAACTCGAAGCCCAAAATTATATTGTATTAAACCATGTGTTCTTATTCAACAATTAAACCCAAATAGGGCCTCGAACAGACTCAGGGAAGCCCGATGTTATCAAAACAAATTTTTTACGATAGGCAAGTAACATTCATTCAAATTGACGCCCAGTTTATTAATCGATTACACATAAACCGAAAAACTGATTTTTATTCGACCGTTATGCATGAAATTTAAGGCCTCATTGAACCTAATTACTTCACTAAAATCCAAGGAAGGAGGTTTGATACCTGGTTTGATCAGATTTGATTCTAACTCCTAAAGCTTGGGCTTCCTCATTTCTTAATCTACTGGTAAATTAGTATACTACTACTAAGGTAACAATTAAACTGGAAAACATAATTCGAATAAAACAACTTTGATTATATGGATTTGTTTAACACTATATGCGAACAGGTTGAACACTACTTTTCGGATTATTTCGATCTATCCTTAATCACTCATACGATTCATTATTTCACAACAGATTACTGGATAACAGATTGATACAAAAACCATTTGAACTTATTTTTAGCTACGTGGAACTAATCTGAAAGACAAAAAAAAATCTATACAGTCCCATACAGTTCCTGTCGTACTGCTATATAATACAAGCACCAATTAGAGATGAAATCTAAGTAAATAACAAATCCACTACTTACTTATTCATTCTACAAATTATACAACTAACTATAGTCAAGGGACTAATAAAACAGTAAAACAATGACTGTTAATCATCAACTTGCTTTCTATTTCGTTTCAACTTCAAACTCCAATTCAAGATTTACATCAACACATGGTTTTTAGAGTGTGTACCTGGAAACGGAATACAATGAAGAAGAGAAGGAATAGTCAGCAGCAGCAGATTAATACAACAAATAACCAGCAGCAACACCAATCAATCCAGTTTCAGCCCAGAAATATTTTTTTATCAATCCAGGAAGAGTTCAGAAGGGTTTTGAACCAACAAAATTAATGGATCACTCCAAAAACAGATTCAAATAAACCCAAATGACCTTTAAATTGAACCCAGGAACAGTTTGAACTTCCAGCAACCCAAAACTTCGACAAAACGAGTTTAATTAGACTACCACCACTCGGAATCAACTAACAATCCTCTGAAAACTCAAAAGAAGGGAACTTTTAACAGGAGATTGTGACTCAATAGCTAGAGACCTCATGACTATCCAAATGTATCTATCCTCCCAAATACTCTCTGTATTTCTATGTGTTTTCTCTTAAGCTCTCAGCTTTTGTAGAGTATTTTTCTACAGTGTCTTTTTTTTTGTATGTGTGTGTCTCAGCTCTTTAATAGGCATTCAATTAATGTTATACCCACTATTTTCAGCTTTTCATTTATTTATTACCCCATTACCTTAGTGCTCATTAATTTAATCAATAGTGCCCATTTTTAGTCCTTAAAATCAACAATAAGTGTCATTCCCACTAAGGAATGTTTTCACTTAGCTAATAGCAGCCTTTAGTTTAACTAGTATCTATAAACGTGCGTTGTACGTTAATAATGACACATAATGGTTTAAATATTTATTTAGATGAAGGAATAATAAAATTTAATTAATGAGAAAATTTTTATATATATTACTACAACAATTATCTAAATACCGAAAAATATTAGTACATTAGCATAATACGTGAATTCAAAATGAAGGGACATCATCAAAACTTACATAAATGATCAATTTTAGTCATGTTAAGTAGATAATTATGTATTGTAGTTTAAAGGTATCGAATGTAATGGTATCTTACCGAACACTTCTTTATAGACAGTGTCTTTTGTATATGTTTCCTTATAATACTTTGGTTATTCTTCCAGAACCAAAACTTTTGTTGTCGACATTGATTTTTATTTTGAAAGTGCAACATATAGTTATTCACATAAGAAAACATATTATGATAAATATAGCCCTATATTTAGGATGTTTGTCCTTGTGGTTTATTTATTATAACTACAAAATACAAACATACTGAAAATTATTTTCACACAAATTTAGAAGGATATTCTTTAGTTTCGGAAGACGAAAGTTGAATTCAGGGATAAACACATACTTAGAAGCAATTGACCAGTATTATAAGTTCTACATATATGACGTTATTGTCAAAACTTCTATATACCGTACGTACATAAGCTATTCAAGGGATCTAAGTTTTCAGGCATGAGGGACATATTTCTTTTTTTCAAAATCAACCTATATGCGATAAAAGATCAATTTCAACTTAGTCTATTATATATATGGTCACACTAATATATTTAAAAAATAATGAACGTGACAATAAATATGTACGGTAGAAGGTCATTTTGCATTGAACTATTTAAGTATTTTTCTTGGTAGTAATTGTTGGTATCATCTTTTGATGAGCCAAAACCAAAAAATATTTTATTTTTAGTATAAAACTTAGCAATCAACCTTTTATTTAGTTGATCAATAAATTCATTTCTGCTAGCTAAGATATCTCTTTAATTTCTATTATGTAATCCTCATAAATTGCATTTTAATCTAGTGATGAAAATATTTTCCTTATTAAAATCACTACTATTACCATTGGGGTTGATAACCAAGTGTTCTAGAAGAACCAAATCATCTTTTATTGGATGCCCTTCTTCGTTTCCGACATGAAGCAAGAAGTCACTGCATGTTTGATCTGTTCTTACTTTTATATTTCTTATCATTTGAATATTTTTTGTTTGAGGTCATAAGTATAATTCTGGCAAACTAGATTATACAATTTTTGCTTTGATCTATTTTGAAACTACTGATCGTACTTTACAGAAATTACCTGCCAAACTATTACTTTTCCACCAAACGGTTCATCGATATTTAATATATCTCCAAAACTTTGGGCATTGTTTTCGATCGTTTGACGCTTAGCCAAATACGGTTCATCAAATATTATCACTTTTGCTTTACTTATAAATTTAGCACTATTGTTCTGCTTTGATATGTTTATGATGGTTATGTCAGAAATTTGAAGAGGTATATCAAATCTAAAGTGAGTTGTACGACCTCATAATAAAATCGTTGCTGGTACACCACTTGTTCTTATTTCTAACAATATCATGCCTCTTGATCTGATATTTGCAAGTAATGTATGACCTAAGAATATTATTTCGATTTCGTCGGAGGCATCTATAAAGGATAATCTCGCTATACCAGAGTCGACTTTTTATAATATAGTCTTGAAAGCTTATTCTTGTTCAGGATTTAGCTTTGATTGTGCTTACTCAAACGCTTGTATGGCATTCTTAATATTATACTAATCTTTTTTACTTTGTGATCTGTTTTTCTAATCTCTAATACTTTTTTTATGGAATAAATTTATGTACCTTAAGTTTTTTTTTTTAACTTGAAAATAATTTTACTCATATGATGAATTTGAAAAATAATTTAATTGGATTCTCTTGCCAAATAATTAATTGAAAGATTTGAATAATTGGTATTAACATTATATATAATTTATTTTCTGTTAATTTAGATTCTTAATATTATTTCATCTGATGTTTGAATATTTAACTGTAATTATAATTTTATCCACCATAAATTTTATTAAGAATAAAAAGATCGATCTGACATTCCACTTTTTGATCTTTATGTTTCAAAATCATTAGTGGTATTGTCTCTTACCAATCTTTTTCTTTCTTCTCTCACATATTTATTTTCTAAAAAGTTTCTTAGTTGTTCTTTAATAATTGTGTATATTTTTCTATATTTTAAAAAAAAAGTAATAATAAAAAAATATTATTTGATAGGAAAGTAGTACAAATATAATATAATGATATATTACCATATGAATTTTTCTCTCAATTTTAACACTTTATACAGTTCGTTTAGCATTTATTCTAATTTTTTTGCATTTAATTTTATAGACTGGTAATGTATTACTAATATGGAGGATTCTTATGAAACTGATCTTATTAAACCTTCATACATATTTTTAATAAGAATTCAATAGACAAGATTGTATTAATCTTAAAATCTTAAATATTAAAAATATTAACATAGAAGTTATTATAATCCAAAAAAATAAGTTATTACAACTATGTCCTTTCCCTATGAGTTCTTCTGTTTAATATTTTAGCGCAATTTTGGTCTATCAATATTATATTCGTGCTTTTATAATAATATAGGCTCTCCCGTTTCTAAATAAATTTGGACAATATAATACGTTTTCAAATTAAATTAGTAGTATAATTTTTTAAAGAAGTATATCATAAAAGTAATAGGATTACGTGGCTAAAAATATGTCCATATCCCAAAAATAATTTTATTAATAAAAAATCTAACATGTTCCTAAAGGTATTAGATTTACATGCTAATATGTAGTATTTTATATCTATGCCCGAACATAATTACACTAATGGGATTTCTAAAGGTAATCAGGTAGGATTCTTAACGTGTAGTATATATTATGTCCTAAAACTTATAGGATTACAAGGCTAATGTGTAGGATTCCGATTATGTCCTTTTATTGTGAGCTATTATGCTTTGGATGATTGTTTTATTATAATATATAAAATTTTTCTCCTTAATTAAATTTTATTATTCCTTCAAGTAAATAAATATTTAAACCATCACGTGCCATTATAAAAGTGAGAACCCCAAAAATTAAAAGTTAAATTAACGAAAGAACCTTCTAAATAATTGAAATGTACCTTATTTCATTATTTAATAATATTTAAATATATGAAGGTGAATTTTGGACATTTATGAAAAGTTATGTTAAGGAGCATCTTGGGCTTTTCATAAACAAAGTGTACTCACATTGCGTAGTGTAAATTTCATTCTTTATATATGAATTTCAGTAGTAACCAACATTGGAAAAATATCGTTTTAAAAAATAAAAANGGCTGATGCCTAAAATTCCGATTATGTCCTTTTATTGTGAGTTATTATATTTAATATTAAAAGGTTATTTTTGTAATCCAATATTTTATTCATGCTTTTATAATAATATAGATTACTAGGTAATTTAATTCCCAAACTACCCCTTAAACTATCCCTGTGATTTATTCTACCCTTCAGCTATAACCAATTTCCTTAATCAAAATAAAACATCAAACTCAAACTACACAGCTTAGATCAAATAGTAAACTGATATTAAACTACTAAGATGCACATGTATATGGGAATAACTGGCTATATTCACAATTCTAAACTAAACCTAGACAAAATGAATGAAACATTGTAATATTATGAATTCATATGCAACAAACTGATTGGCAATGGAAAGAGAAACATACTAAGACAATTTTGAACTAACATTAACATCAGAGGATCACAGTTTTATACAATTACTACTGAACTTGCATAAACTCGAAATACTCAACAAGGTAAGGAAGAAACAAATCCAGAGTGAAATCAAACAGACAGGGGTTCGAGTGATTTCCTAAATCCAAATGACTATAAAATCCAATTAACACATTGATGAAAATTTGGACCAGAAAAAGTTCCGTAGGAGGAGGAAAAAGTAATTGATAGAAAAATAACGAAACTCAAATGCACCAGAACAACAGAAAACAAACAAAAAATAAAAAGGAAAGAAGAAGAAACTTGAAGAACTTACTGATTTTCGGATTCTAATCAACATGCCTTCAAAATTGGTTTTCAGTTAGTATTATATGCTTATTTTGTCAGAAACAGGCCTATAACACTAACGAGAAACCAACTTGACCCTGATGACTTCGAAGCAGTCTCAAACCGGTGAACCCTAGATCCACCATTTAACGAGTTTTACTTGGATTCGAGCCAATTTGGTTAGGGATTAGGGACAAGGAGGTAAAGGGGATTATTGGGTGTTGGTTTGGTACAGTTTAGAGGTGGCGCCGCCACTAGAAAATCTTGTGGCAGCGCTAGGGTTCGTGGCTTAAAATCGATATTCGACGGGCTGGGCTCGGATTCGAGAGAAAATAAACAGGGATTGGGAAAGAGGAGGTCAAGGGGGAGAATTGGTGTAACTTTGGGGGTGTTTGGTGACTGACCGCCGCCGTGGGCGATTTCCGGTGGGCGGTAAGCGGCAACGTTACATGGGAGGTCTCAGAGATGATTTGAACGAGGGGGAGGAGTTCTAGGGGTAACGGTTTTAGGGGGTTTGGTATATTAGAATTAACCAATTAATTAGAACCGTTGGATAAATGGAATCCAACGGCTCTGATTGATTGGTTAATTAAAACGGGGTCGTTTGGATACAAGGGGTGTTGGATCGGTTCAAGAAAAGGAAGGTTGGGTAAGTTAAATGGGTTGGGTCAGGGCTTTTGGACCGTTGAATCGAAAGTGATCAATGGTCGAGATTGGCTGACACCGAAACGGGGTCGTTTGGTTGAGTTCAAAGGCTGGACCGGACTTGGTCACGGAATTGGGCTTGTTTGGGTAGGTTTGAGTGTGTTTTGGTTTGGGCCTTCTCAAGAATATGGAGTTTGATCCAATTCCATATTCTCTTCTTTATTTCCCTTCTTTTATTTTCTAATTATTTTCTCAAAATTAATACTAATAATCCCAAATCACATTATAATCCCAAATCAACTTTAAAATACTAATTAACTTTAAATAATAATTATTATGAGTAATTAAATATCAAATCATACAACTTTGACATTAAACACTAAAATGCAAGAAATACATATTTTTTTTATGATTTTTCATTTTTGTAAAACAAACTTAATTACTCACAATGGTAGAATTAAATCCTAAATGCAAATGCGATATATTTTTATATTTTTATTGATTTAAAACAAATAAACATGCACACACAAACGCAAACAATTACTAAAAATATCACGAAAAAATTCACGAAATGCACACAATAAAATAGACAATTTTTGTTTTGATTTTATGGGAGTAATTCATGTGAGGCAAAAATCATGTGCTCACAAAACCCAATTTTTTCCTACATATTTTTATACTCAAAATATTCTCAAAGTAGCATGAACATGCATATATAAGCATGCCCAAGAGTTTTGGTATTTTTCCCTTATTTTTAAAGATTTTAAAATCAATTTATTGTCTATGTTATACTACAAAATTCAATAATTATTCCCAAACTGGCATTTTGGTGAATAATTTATTTTTATTCTCACATTTACACTAAGATATAATTAAGGAAGATTTTGAATATTTTTATACATTTGTTTGGTATTTTCAAAGCTAAATTGCATACAATTGTAATTATAACCTAATTAACGGTATTTTACAATTATAAAATCATTTTTATTGTTGTTAAATTAATATTTATATGTTATTAATTAGTCCAGTACCTTTAATTTGTTTTTAAAACCTTTTTACTATTTTGATAAAATAATAAAAGGGAAAAAATTGGTTATTTAACAAACATCCTTTTATTATTTCAATTCTAGCCAATTTGGCCATGCCCCATCAGATTTTTAATTGGCCCAATGATTCAATTAAATTAACCCAGCCCAATCCCTAATCTAACCAAGTCCAACCCCATTTTTAATCTGAGCCGTTGATCAAATGAGATCAACGGCCCAGATTCATTTGCCTTAATTAAATTCAATTACTCCCCAGACCCCTCATTTTCTTTGAGACTCTCTCTCTCTCTCTCTCTATATATATATATATATATATATATAGTCTCTTCCTCTCCCTTCTCTCCAGAACCTTCTGATTCTTTCTTCTCCGATGATCTCCACCGTTTCTCCGGCCACCTCCAATCTCACCCCATTCAACCATCAGCCGCCATGAAATCCCAGATCACCAATTCCCTCTATTTTTGAGACCCCAGAAACTTCCACCATGCGAATCAGTCCCTAAAAGTTCCGCCTGGTTTGTTTCCGGCCATCTCCGACTACCTCCCTTCAACACCAAGGCTCCGATAGGCCTCTCATCGTCCTGTTCAACATATCTATGACCTTCGAGATTTATGGGCCATGGTGACTTAGACCTAGGGCTCCTGGTTCTGCTACTTATGGGTTCTCCGGTGTGATTTCAAGCAAAATCACACCCTATGTGTCACGATATGTGAAGTCTCAACAGGTTCTCAACTTTTATTAGGGTTTCCCCTTTTTGAAACCCTAACTCTCTCCTGAATCTCTCAAAACAGTTCTATTTTCATGCCATTCTCATGTTTTCTTCTATGTTCTGCTTATTCTCGAGTTTATTCTGAAAGATCCTCTACTTTGAATCTTTTTTTTTTACTTTCTTTGAAAATTAGGGTTTTTTGGATTTCTTTTACGCATGCTTCAACTGATTTTCTTTATGATTAAACCTTTTCTTTGTTTGTTCTGACCAATTTCTATGCTCTTACTATTTTTTTAGTTTAACTCTGCTAAAAATCCTAAGTTCTAAAAATGTTTATTCGTTTGATTATGGTTGTTAGCATGTTTCTTTGCCTTGATTATGTGTGTTAGCCTAATTTTCTTTACTCTGATTCTATTTGCTAGCATGTTCCTTCGTTTGATTTTGTGTGTTAGCCTGATTATTCCTTGATTCTTGTTAATGTTTCGTGGTCACCATGTCTTGAATGTGTCATGCTGAGTCTTAACCTATGTTCACTATCTCTAGACGGTTGTGTTTGTTCATCTCTTGTTCCCCTTCTGTCTATATGGCTAATTTTGTTTGTTACTCTTGTTCATTCACCTCTATTTATATGTTGAGAATGCAGAATCATAACTTCACATGATTGATTCTGATTTTCCTTGATTGATTGGTAATTTAAAAAAATTTCTTTCAAAACCCTAGCAGTCTACTCGCCTGTTTAAATTAATTGATTTTTGTTACCTTACTTGTTATAGTACTCTATTCTACCTAACCTTTCCTTAATTGGAATTTTCCTGAATTTGGTCTTAATTGGCTACTATATGCATACTTGATGATAGGCTATAATTACATATTTTAGTCTCTTATTACACTCAAATTTACTGCACTTTAATTGAGTTTGAGCTTTAATCGCTAGCATTTTGCACTAACAATGTGTTTTATGCCTTGTAGGAGTGATTCTGAGCTATATAGATGTTATAGAATGAAATTAAGTGATTTGAAGCTTTGAAATCTGAGTAAGAGCACAAGGAATTAAGCCGGGATCGGGTTCGGGGGTCAAATTTGATAATTAAGTACGAACAAAGACTCAAAGAGGCATATTGCACAGTATCTAGTGAAATAGACATAACGTTTTGCTGATAACTCCATTTGGGATCCACAATATACGGTTGGAAAGCTAACTGAAAAGGCTACACTTTTCATGTTTCACGATTGTCCAAATTCCAGACGTAACAGGGTGAAAAATGCGGTAAAAAGTTCACTGCGGTTGTCACCGTGGTCCGCGCCGCGGTTTAAGGCACTGCCTTCCGCGATCGTCACCGCGGTCCACGCCGCGGCCGCGTCTGTCTTGGCGTGAAATATTATCATTTTTCACGTAGGAGAATGTATAATTATTTGGTCCCGACCCTACTTGGTATATATACATGAAAAAACGGTATTTTTGGGGGGTTCGACATATTTTTGACACATATTTGACCTAAGGAGGCAGAGACACAATAGAGCATGGCGGGGAATTCTTCAACAAGTTTTTTCCTTCCTCTTCCTATTTTTTATTGTTGGTTATGACTTTTAGTATTGTAGTTTTACATACTATTATGAATAGCTAATTCATTTTCTAAGGTTTTGGATGAAACCTGTTGGGGATGAATTGGTTGTTATGTTAATATAGTTTTAATTTGAGTTGGTTGTTAATCTCTATTTGTTCAACTACGTTTTGATTTTGGTTAATTGAAAGGATCCTCAATTACCTGTTCCTATTGATTATGTATCTGCTTGAGAGAGAGTGCATATTTAGGTAGTTGTTTGAACAACATCACTCCCGGAGTATAGGCGGGACTCATAATCGAGGGTTTAGAGGTTTGATTTGAGATAACGATACCTCCGATGCGGTCTAAATGAACTGTAATGCGAATCGAGCTAGCATAGATTGAGAGAGTGCGTCTAGTAAATTATCATAGTTGCTTGAGAGAGATTTATGATAGCTGGAGAGTTCATGATCGATAGAGGCAACTAAGTCAAAGCTATAAGAAATATACAACAAAGGAAATCAACTACGAGGAAAACCATTATCTTAGACCTTTATTCCAATTGTTTACAATCGAAGCATAGTTAGTTTTCAGCTGTTTATTTATTTTTAGTCTTGTCTTCTTGGTGATATTAAATAGATATAGCTAAGCCTTAGTTCTCTGTGGGATTCGACTCCGGACTTGTAAACCGGATTATATTTGCAGCAACAGCATATCCTTTTTAGGACTAGAGTTGGGCGTGATCAAATTTTGGCGCCGTTGCCGGGAACTACCGGTGTAGTTGTAGCTGTATATATTGCTAGGTTACGAGTTTGAACTTTTATTTTGTTTTCTTTTGTTTTGTTTTTTTGTATTTTTTATAACTACCTATTTGAGAAACATGGCATCTTGGAATTGTGGGAATTTAGGTGTAGATAATTCTATTATTGATCTCCATACATATTGTGAAGGAAACCACCCGTGGCAAAATTTTCAAAACGTTCCTAAGAGCGAGTTATGTGCACCAACTCAATCTTATTTGTGGAATGTGTGTGGTGCTAAAAATGGTCACCTTCTTGGTTATGCTTATATTTCTTATTTTCCCCCAACCCCTTGCTATGATGGTTCTACCTTTTCTTGTGAAGTTAATAGGAACAAAGAAGCTGGGAGTGAGGACTTGAAGGAGATCAAAGATATGCTAAAGTGCCTTCTGGAACAAAACAATGAGAAACAATTGCACATAGAAAGGCAAGAGGCAACTATTCGCAAGTTGGAGGATCAATAGAGTCAAATGGTTGGAGCTTTTAATGCTCAACAAGATAATATTGAGGATAGTAGCCAAGAAGTGCAGGAATGTGAGGTGTTAATTGGGGAGGTCAGAGTAGAACACCATCAACCTTGCCAACTACAATTTGAGGATGTCAATGTTGAAGAAGTGAGACTAGAGTCATCCAAGGACATTGAGGATACAAATTTTGTTGACTCTAGTATCATTGATGTTGAGGATATTGAAAATCCTAAAGTTCATGTGTTTGAGCGCATTGTCCACACTCCAAGCATTTTTCCACATTATGTTTGGATGATGATATGTAAATAGCGTCATCTGAACCAATCGAAGAGTCAAGGAATGAGGAATAAGGTGCATATATTCTGGAATTCTTCTTGCCGGAATGTTAGGATTACATACCTCATACAAAGGCCAAAGAGTGCAGAATACTACATTATTTCCTTGGGCCAGTTAGATCCATTCCACTGCCCTATGACCATAATAATAAGCTTGAATCAAAACTTGGGGTTCAATTCATAAGCTCGAGGTGGAGGCAAAAAGTGATCCGCGTCGTGCCGCAACGTTAAAGCAAGCGCTTGTTGGGAGGCAACCCAGCTTTATTGCTTTCTTTTATTTATTTATTTATATTTTTTAATTGTATTATTTTTTAGTGTCAATTTTTTATTTTCTAGGAGCATGGAAAGCAAATGTACTGGAAGGATGCAACAACAAACCAAATGGTTGGAACTAAGTGTGAGGTACCCGCACGAAAGACCAAGCTGGGAGAAATCTGAGTACCCCGTGAGCTGCTAGTGCTTCGGCCTTTGGCCTACCAGGGAGTTTATTTTACCCTCTAATTAGTATGGTGTGTATTGGGGACAATACACAATTTTAAGTGCGGGGTGAGGAGATTTTCTGGGTGACTTTCTATGCTATTTTATTTGTGTTAGTGTAATTGAATAATTGTTTAAATTTTTAGAAAAAACAAAAAAAAGAGGATTGGACGTTTCCTGATGATGGATCTATTAGATAATTTTCTTGAGGGATTTAAGTCTAAAGAAAAAAATAATAATAAACAGATTTTCTTTTGTTAGGTAATGTAGCAATTGCCCCTTGGTTTTTCTTTAAACCACGGTTCTTTTTCAAGGATTTTATTTGAACCAGGTGTAGTTAGGTTTTTTTTGGGAGTAGGAGCCATTGTGTTGTGCTTTGAATTGAGGCAATATATCTTGACTTGGTTATACCTTGAGAATAGTGAGTACTATGGTTGTGACGCTTATGCTCAGTTTTTGACTTTTGTAGAAGTACCTTAATTGTATTATCTTAACTTTGCTTAACTTCTTTGACTAGAGTGTTTACGAATCCAATCCTGAGTGAGTTAAATGCCATATGTGTATGGTTTTGCGTTATTCAGTGCATTGCATTTGATTCCTAGAACTTGCCATGTGTGTTTGCAAAGCGAAATAGTAGTGTTGTTCAGGCTCGGAAGTGATATAGGCGTTTTCTTGTTGAGCCAGATATGTTACATTTTTCCCACATAATTGTTATGTATCGTAGTTAATCTCTTTGAGCCTATAATCCTTTTTTTGGCAACCACATTACAAGCCTTACCCAGTTGTTTGAATTAATCATCTATTTGAACCTTTTCACCTCTCATGAGCACTTGAATTGTTACGAACTTTGTAAAATTTAAAGTGTGGGGTAGTTGGTTTGGATTTTTAGTGGAACTAGCTGAATAAGGAGAAAAGTGCACTATTTTGAAAAAGGAAGAGCCACTTGAATTGAAAAAAAAATATAGTTGGATTGTTGTGGAATTTTTTTTTGATAACTGGTAGATCTTGACGTAAGTGTGCTTAAAGAAGAATGGGGTAATTTACATTGATGTGAAGGTGGAATTTTGGTTTGACACAAGTATGGGGTTTAAATGTTAAAATGTATGTATTAAAGTGCTTAGGGAGGTGTAGTCACTCTTATATCTAAATGTATCCTACCTGTCCCGTAACCTACATTACAACCAAATAAAGTCCTAATTAATCATAGATTGAATGATATTGATTAGTGGAGTAGTAAACTACGGGTAAGCTTATGGTGCAATAAGCTTATAGACTACATCACTAGTCTATTTCAAATACTCTTGGTGTGATGAGTTAGGAGAATTGTTTGAAAAGAGCGTGTCTATATAAAGTGTAGTTTGATTGTCCAAGGACAAGCAATGATTTAAGTGTGGGTGTTGATGATAGGCTATAATTGCATATTTTAGTCACTTATTGCACTCAAATTTACTGCACTTTAATTGAGTTTGAGCTTTAATCGCTAGTATTTTGCACTAACAATGTGTTTTATGCCTTGTAGGAGTGATTCCGAGCTATATAGATGTTATAGAATGAAATTAAGTGATTTGGATCTTTGAAGTCTGAGTAAGAGCTCAAGGAATTAACCCGGGGTCGGGTTCGGGGGTCAAATTTGATAATTAAGTACGAACGAAGAGTCGAGGAGGCATATTGCACACTGTCCAGTAAAATAGACATAACATTTTTTTTTCAGAACTCCATTTGGGCTCCACAATATATGGTTGGACATCTAACTCAAAGGACTACAACATTCATGTTTTACGCTTTTCCAAATTTCAAACGGAACAGGGTGAACAATACGGTAGAAATTTCACTGCGGTTTGAGGCAGTGCCTTGCGCGGTAGTCACCGCGGTCCACACCGCGGCCGCGGCAGTCTAGACGTGAAATATTATCCTTTTTCGTGTAGGAGAAGGTATAATTATTTGGGCCTGACCCTACTTGGTATATATACATGAAAAAATGATATTTTTGTGGGGTTGGACATATTTTTGACACATATTTGACCTAAGGAGGCAGAGACACAATAAAAGCAAGGCGGGAATTCTTCAACAAATTTTTTCCTTCCTCTTCCTATTTTTCATTTTTGGTTATGACTTTTAGTATCGTAGTTTTACATACTATTATGAATAGCTAATTTGTTATCTAAGGTTTTGGATGAAACCTGCTGGGGATGAATTGGTTATTATATTAATATAGTTTTGAGTTGGTTGTTAATCTCTATTTGTTAAACTACGGTTTGATTTTGGTTAATTGAAAGGATTCTCAATTAGCCGTTCCTATTTATTATGTATCTGCTTGACAGAGAGTGCATATTTAGGTAGTTGTTTGAACAACATCACTCCCGGAGTATAGACGAGAGTCATAGCCGAGGGTTTAGAGGTTGGATTAGAGCTAACGATACCTCGGGTGATCTAAGTGAACTATAATGTGAATCGAGCTAGCATAGCTTGAGATAGTGCGTCTAGTAAATTATCATAATTGCTTGAGAGAGATTTATGATAGCTGGAGAGTTCATGATTGATAGAGGCAAATAAGTCAAAGCTATAAGAAACATACAACTAAGGAAATCAACAACATGGGAAACCATTATCTTAGACCTTCATTCCAATTGTTTACAATTCAAGCATAGTTAGTTTTCAACTGTTTATTTATTTTCAATCTTGTCTTCTTGGTGATATTAAACAGATACAACTAAGCCTTAGTTCTCTGTGGGATTCAACTCCGGAGTTGCAAACCGGATTATATTTGTAGCGACCGCTTATCCTTTTTAGGACTAGAGTTGGGCGTGATCAATACTTAACCTTGACTCCTTTATTTAATCCTACACTAATTTTGCTAATTGCCTTATATGGTGCTGAATCTTTTTGTTTGATTTTGATTCCTTTAATTAATGGGAGTACTTCCTTGATTCCTGTAATGACCCGACCCATCATTTATTGTATTTCAGCCCCGTTATCCCCGTTATATATTTTCCTGTATGTTAATATGCGTGTTTGGTGAGTTTGAAGTGGTTTGGGTGGAAATTGGATAGAAATGAGACAAATAGTCTCTTTAAGAAAATCTTAAATGGGAAAAGTCAATCCGACATTGACTTATGAGTTAGAGGGCTCGGAACAGATTTTCGATCGCTCGACTAGTTTCGGGGGATGATTTGTGACTTAGGAGTGAAAACGGAAGTGAATTCGGAGGTCCGGAGGGAAAGTTAGCTAGGTTTGGTGAAGCTGGAATTTTGGAAGAATCCGGTCGATAGGTGAGAATTTGATCCGAGGGTCGGAATGGAATTCCGAAAGTTGCATTAGCTCCGTATGGTGATTCTAGAATTGGGAGCGCGATCGGAAGTGAATTCGGATTTTCGGAGGTCATTTTGAAGTCATTTGGCTAAATATAGAAATTTGAAGGTTTTTGAGAAAATTCGACCGGAAGTGG
>MU776675.1:0-11990 GCA_026770625.1 Nicotiana glauca
TTTCTAAAATTGTAAAATTATTTAATTTGCAACTTTTGGAATAATTTGCTTAGGGCAAAAATCACGTGCTCACAAGAATGAGATAAGATCTTGAAGTAGTGTACTATGCAAACCGAATGGTCGGGAATCAGGGCCTCGAGCTGGCCTACTTTGGCCTCGAGGTCGAGCTAGAGCGCTTGACTGGGGCTGACAGATGAAGGTCTAACAGTTCCAAAGGCCTTAATAATGCCTCTTTATGATCAAGAATGAGTAATAAATAGAGAACAATCAATGTAACACAATAAATGTAAGCAATAAATCAAAGGAAAGACATGGAGAGTGTTTATTCTAGAGAGTAGAGAATGTTTTTGTTCTTGTATTGAATATCATGTGTGCAAAAAATGACAAGGGTCCCCTTTATATATGAGGGGGAATCCCAACATAGTACATATGCATTTATTACAAAAATACGCAGATGGTATAGCTATTTAATATCACGGTACAGACTTGTACTATTTTTGTAGACCTGGTCAGCTTTAACCACGTGCCTTTTGGGAATTTCCCGCTTGTATAAGATAACCGCCGATTTGCGCTGCCTCGAGGTCGAGCATTGAGAACCCTCGGGGTCGAACTTCGAGCTATGCTTCGAGGCTTCTGAAGGCGGGCCGTGGAATGCCATAATGATCATAAAATCAGACTCTCTGATTTTAGCCATATATAGTTTCCCTAAAGACCAATTCACTACGCATTCTTGCATATCTTCACCTGCTTAAATTGGTTCATCTTGTGATGTTAAGAAATAATCGAGAGAGGAGTTTTTGCTGAATGTTTGAACAAATAATTGAGTGAAGTCGATAGACTCACCTAAACATTAGAAATGAATTATCTAGAGTTAGATCCCAAAAAAATATCTTACATATCCTATCAACCCTTATTTTCTCCCTTGATAATCTTCTTTGATTATTCCTTGTTTCGATTGTCATTGGTCAATAGCTTTAGATTCTTAGTTAATATTAGTTATTAAACATATTGATCTCAATTGTTGATCATCTTGGATAGCAATCAAGCTAGAAACTACAAGAATACTGTTTAACTCTAATCCATGTTGATATAATATTATATCATACTATATTTGATTAGAGTGAATAAATTAAGTGTGTGTTTTGAGCTCGTCAGATCGCTTTCACAAAGCCTGCCAGGACAATCATGAAGGCCACCTAATGCCAGCAGGAACTTTGCCTAACAACTGGGCGGGACCACTGCCACAAAATCTATTAGTAGATTTCTTTAGTGTATATATAAACACATATATAGGCCTTGAGAGAAGGCATCTCATAGTTTTTAATTCCCTTTGTATTAAGTAAATCCGAAAATTGGCCTTGGCCTCCCAAACCTTGTATGTCTTTTACTTTATTATCTTTCCAGCCTTTGAGTGTGTGTGTTTGCCTTAGCTTAAGCACGACTCTATGCTTATTTCTTGGTTAGGACTGAAGTTGTGAGTAGCATACAGGCTATCAAGTTGTCCGCACGTCGCTTTCTTGAGTTAAGCCCGTGATAATTGTCTCCATTACATTGCATGAGGCTAAGTACTGCCTCCATTATTGCATAAGGCTAAATGTTGCCTTTCTCTGCGTAGTACTGACCTTATTACATCGCATGAGATTAATCATTGTCTCCATCACTGGCATAAGGCTAAGCATTGCCTTGTCTCGCTCTCGCATATGACTAAGCACCACATGTTCCCTCTATCAAACGATCGATATTTTCGCATCTTTGTATTTCATAGGCTGAAACATCGCCATATTGTCTGAATGTGTCATCCTCATAGCCCGAAGATACCATACCATGGCTTGAGGATCTCTCAAAACTACATTTCATTATTCAAAGGTGTCATAGTCCAGAGGGACCCACCTCATGGCCCCAGGACACTATTTCATGGCCTTTGAAATCCTTATCATACGCTTCATGGCCCGAGACGTCATAATCTAAGGACATCATCCTCATTTTTCGAAAAGATAACTCTCATAGTTCGAAGGTAATTTGCATCATGTTTAAATTTTTGCAATAACTATATATATTCATGTGCATTGTGTTTTATGTTTTGCAGGTAACTCGGGAGGTAACTGTTCTACAAACAAGAGCAAATCTCACTCTGGTTTCCGTTCATAACATTCACATCCCTTGATCACTTCAAATGTAACCAATACTCATTAACCGACCAAACATTTATCTCGGATATCTGTAACATTCAAATTCGTATTCATAGCTCCACATGAAATTATTCGTTACTCACGACACTATCCTATACAAAAGATGCATCCTCGAAGGGTACGACCATTCTTATAACAACTCCATCGGTTTCATTCGTCGTTGGATCCCAAACTACACATATTCTGATTTTCGTAACACCAGGGATATGTAGGAAACTTAAGAACTAGGTTCGGCCCCCATTTTTAAATACCCCATCCCATTTATTCGGACAAAATTGGTCATCATTTTCATCCAAATTTATTATTTGCACCTTAAATTTATTATTTGCACCCACGTGCATGTTTTATAATATTTTACTTTATTTTATATAATCACATTTGTATTTTTATACTACTTATAATAGCCTATATTTTATAATTAATTGTATTTATTATTATTTTTAAGGTCAGAATAACTTTTTATACGTCTACCACCTTCAGCCATTATTTTATAGTATTATTTGCTTATATAATATTTTGTTTTTACTTATTTAGCTATTTTATTAATTTATTTTCTCCTACTTTCTTTATTTTTGAAATCTGGCCCAAAATTTGGCCAAAATTCGAACCAAAGTTAGCCCAAACCATTGGCCTAATGCCCCACAATCCATACCAAGTAACCCTCCCCCCAAACCCGGTCCATAACCATTAAACAACCCACCCCACCTATTTTTTTAAAATCCTGGCCATTGATCTCTCAATATCAACGAGTCACGATTACCCCCTTTTAACTACCCAACCCCAAAACCTAATAACCATTTCCCCTAGATGGCCGCCCTAAACACTCTTCCTCTCTCTTCTGAAGAACCTTAGCCATCTCTCCCTTTCAATCCCTCTTCGAATCCCATTGATAATGGGATTCACCCAATATTGCTTACCATATCTATGTTCCTTCGCTACTGGTTGTCCATTTATGGTATTACTTAGGTACTTGCTTAACTTTGGCAAGAACCACTTCCAAGATCAGATGGGGATGACTCGAATCTCTGGGATTTGGACAGTACTCCATCCATATATGCTCAACAAGGAACGAGTGCACCTTTGGTTCGATTTTCAATTGGTTGAATCTAACTAGGGTTTGAGATTTTTCATCTCCTCTACCAATTCTGATTTGCATGGGATGTTTTCTTGCCTTATTTATGTTTAATTGGTTATTTTTGTTTGTTCAAATTGATCTCTATATAAACCACATTCCCCATTTCCCCTCTAAGACTTAACTACTGCTATTGCTACTGCTTTGTCACTCTCACTCATTTTAAATTATTCTGAAATTTAAGCTCTTAGCCGACTGAAAGCCAAAGTCATCAGAATCTTCTTTGACTACCTCCCTAGTGTGAGCATTGCTCGGGGATTGTTCGAAGATCATGTGAACTCTAACGCACTAGGATTTAGAATTCTTGATGTTGTTCTTACTTTTCTACTGGAACTTGGTGATTCTTCTCTATTTGTTGTTAAAATTACAAATTAGTAAGTGTTTAATACCCTCGCATTTATGTTTCTTCCCTGTTTGTGATCATGCTTTTGAACATCTCTATTATGTGAACTTTTCAAAGCTAATATGATACTATGTCGACTTTTACTTTGAATTTCTTCTGTAATCTTTCATCTGAACTTGTATAAGTATGCATATGTTTAATTAGTGTAGTCAATGTGGAAGAATTCTGGGTTGTTATGCTTGCTAGAAGCTGTTATGTTTATGTATGCTTACATTGACTATTTAATATTGTACCCCTTTTTATGTATCACTTTGAATACTTGCACTGAAACTCCTAGAGAATTACAGCCTACCCAAAATTTGCTTTAATAAGTCCGTTTCTACTCAATCCTTTTTGTTTGAGTTATTGTTCCCCTTAATCTATGTCTACATGAATCTTATGTGTCCTGATGTTCAGCAAAATATGTTTCTCTGTTGTTGGAGAACTTTAGTATTATTCTCCGACTTTTTCAAATCATGCATTCTTTAGTATTGCCTAAGACTTCTAGTTAAATCTCAACATATTTAGTTCTTTCTGTTACACATTGTCAATTGACATAAACCCCGAGGTCTGCTTGTCCTATTAATCTTAAAATTGGTATGTTTTTCTTACCTACTATAAGTTCTTTTGGATTGTGAATCTTTGTGTTCTACTCAGCAGGTTAAGCTATTTGTCGACTGTTGTAGACCATGCTCGCTAGTCTATTTGTGGTACTATTTAGGCTCTCATGATAGAAACCTGCATCTGAAATTGTTATCCTCCTGACTATAACTGTTGACATGTGATTTTTAACCCTCCCCGAAATTTTACCCATTTTAGGATGTAAATATTTAGTTTAGACCTAATATCGCCATTTCAACTAATTTTTACTATTTTACTTTATTTTACTACAAGAAAAACGAAAAATTACAACAAAAAAAATAGGTTTATTAATATTTTTGTAGTCATTTTTAATCTTAAAAAAAAAACAAAAATAGTACCCTATCTTTATTTTTATATAATCTTGAAAACACAAAAAATAGTTTTATATTTTATAGTTTAGTTCAATTAATTAAAATTAGTTTTATATTTTTATATTATAATTGTACATAATTTTAGAAAGAGGAATTAATTTTAGGTTGGTTTATTCCGTCTTTATGAATCTTGTAATCCATTTTTTTTAGTCTTTGCCCCAATACTCTAGCCCATAGTTCCTAGGCCCATACCCCTAACCTAATCCCTACCCTATATAATACTACCTATGCCTAAACACCTAAGACACTCGATAAAAATTGGATCCGCCGCCTTTCAACAAAAATAACCCCCACCCCCGATATCATCTTCTTCATGGATAAAACACCAACGAAAACCTAGAGCTTAAAAATGGCAACAGCCATTTCCTTGAAGCCAAAGCTTCTTCTTCTCCATTGACACAGCTAAAAAATTGAACAGCAACCACAGAAGAACGCCCTTCTTCATCGAGCAGCTTCAGTCGTCCCTCACGTCAAAAACGATCACCCTTGTAATGCCCTTCTTCCGTTTCGTCTAGCCATTTCCAGCAGAAAACAACCAGAACACCCCACTGGAAATACCAGGAAACCACCCCTTGAATATCTGTTTCCAGTTCGAAATAGGCCAAGAGAGTCGATGTGAGTCAGAAAATCAGAGGTTTCGTTAGAGGTCGTCATCGAGGTTCCGCTCGTCGTTCTCTGTTCGTTTTCAGATCTGTTTGTTTCCGACGGAGCCAACTTGTTGTAAGTCATTCGGATAACTGTTACGTCTACTTCTTTCATTATCCTTTACGTTATTTGTAGACCTTGCATCAGGTGTGTGATACTACAATGACTGTTTGAGTAGTCTGTTATGTTGAAATGAGATTCACGGCCACTACAATCACTGTTTATGTCATCTATTATGTTGAAATGAGATTTACTGTTAATTGTTGCATTTTGAAATTCCAACGGATTGCCTTGTCTTCCTCCTCCTTTGATAATATATAATTGAACTCTCTGAAAGGAAAAGATTTAAAATAATAAAAACTTACTACTTAGTTCAAAGGAGTCACCTGTCATTTCTTTTAAAAATTGTGCTTATGCCAGTAATTAGGCGAATTTGCTATTGTCGTTGGATATTCAAGGCGGGAAACTAGTAATATGTGGAGTGTCACTGATTAATTTGGTGATATGATCCCGTTGTTTGTGTAGTTGTTTTCGTAGTTTCGCATTTGCTCATTTAGTTATTTATTCGTATATTTGCTTGAATTGGTTATAGTTGAACATGATGTTGTCACAATATAGATATGGGGTTGTTAATGCATCAATTCGATTCCCTGATATCTCCCACCTGCAATTGGGAATGATCTTTCGATTTGGGCCTGTTTCGGGCCCAAGTTAATTCTTGTTGAACGAGGCTATCTTCTACTGTTACAGAGGCCCTTATCTTGCACACCGCTCATGCGGACTGGATCCATTTTGGGCCCAGGATTGAATTAAATAACTGATCCAGTAACAATTAAAATATTGTAGGCCATGGGCCTTTCAAGTTAAGTGGCAGACTTGAATTAAGGATTCTTCAATGATGGAGATCTCCTTGTTTGAGTTTGAACTTGATCTTGGGGCCCCAATTTCCTTGAATGCCTTAATTAATTCATAATGTTAATAATTTAAAGTTGTTTTTAGAACAAAGACAATCATTAATAGAAAATAATAGTTCATTTTAGGATATCCTTAAAATAATTTGAGGTGTGTCGCGCCAAATAAAATCACAAATTGCGTGGACCTCTTTAATTACCCCATTAAAAATATTTAGAACTCGGGACGTGCCATTTAGCGAATTTTCATGGCCTCCCGCAAAGTTAATAACACGGTAGTCACTTTAGGCGCGTTCTTTAATAATTTTACCTTCCTAAATTTGGGTGTGTATTTCATGTGACCCAAATCCAAATCCCAAAATATTGAATAAAATGTGTCGAGGATCCGGGTACATTTCATGTGACGTGATCCAAAAATATATTTTAAACGACATTCAATTTCCTTAAAATTAATTAAAAGCAGTAAATATTTTTAAAATTGCACTGTATGATGACATGCATTAAAATCAGATATTAAGCCATTTATAATAGTTTAAGCGACCGTGCTAGAACCATGGAATCCGGGGGTGCCTAACACCTTCCTCCGGGTCAACAGAATTCCTTATTCAGAATTTCTGATTCGCAGACTTCACGTGGAAAGTCGAAAATTTCCTCGATTTGGGATTCGTGATAAATCGGTGACTTGGGACACCAAAACCAAACTTATCCCAAGTGGCGACTCTGATCATTAAATAATATCATTTCAAATAATGTCACTTAAAGTGAAAAAACTCCCTTATACATTATCCCTCGGGGTAGGTGTGTAAAAAGGAGGTGTGACAATAACCCTGTCACACTCCTATAATAGAGTTCCTAGGTCTAAAGTCCTTTCTTGACTAATTTTGGATCATGCCTTACTTTAAACTTGATTTCTGGAAACTTGGCATGTGTATATGTTCACTCTGTTAACTCAATAGGCATGTCTCTAAAGTCCTCCTAATGTGTTACTATGTTCAGCATGCTACACTCTCTCCTTTATTGAATAATTTCTCAATCATTAACTTATGTTATTTCCTACATCAAACTTGTCGTGTTGAAACTAAGTCATGTTGGTTCTCTAGTGTTTTGATCCCTAAGTTTCTCTAGTGTCCTTAATGGGAGTAAAAAGAAAAGATAAGGAGTTAGTTACACCAATAACTACTGCAAAATATCAAAAGAAAGAGGTGGTGTGGGAAGCAAGCCTCGAATGGTCTCCCTTGATGAAATAAAGTTGCTGGCGTGGAATTGTCGAGGGTAGGGGAATCCTTGACAGTTCCCTATTTGAAGGAAAAAATGTATCTCCACTCCCCAGCATGTATTCTTCTATGTGAGACGAATAACTAGCAATCACTACTTCAGTGGATACAACAAAAAGTTGGAAAGCAAAATTCATACATTGTGGACCCCGTCGGACTCTCTGGTGGAATCGCCTTAGTCTGCAATGAAGAAACTCAGATAAGTAACATTTACTCTTCATCTTATTTTATTGAGTTCTCCGTTTATAATAATGAAAAGAATATTAGTTTTTGTTGTATTTTTGTATTTGCTAGCCCAGATAGAGAAACTAGAAAGAAACGATGGGTTGAACTTATTACTAGAACAATATCTTGGGGAACCATTTGATGTTGCTAGGAGATTTTTATGATATTATTGATAATTCTTGAAAATTTGGGGGAGATACGCGGGATCCTTGGACTTTTAAGGATTTTAAAAACTTTATTTATATGCTAGGAGTAGTAGACCTTGGCTATAGAGGAAAACCTTTAACTTGGTCCTGTTATAAAATTAATGAGGGACTTATTCAAGAACGTCTAGATAGAGTTTGGTATCGCCTGATTGGAGGTTAAAATATGATCTGGTTGTTGTGCTTCATATTCAAAATGATGCTTCAGATCATGAATTAATACTTTGTTCCTCAGATGGACTAAATGATTGTTGGAAGAAAAGATTTTCTTTTGATAAAAGATGGGTAGGTAACTTTGAAGCCCATGAATTAATTAATCAATTTTGATTAAGTGTTTCTTCTGGGGATTGTCAGTCTAAGATGTGGTCAAAGATAAGAAAATGTTGAAAATCTTTACTTTTATGAAAAAAGAAGGGTGGATCAAACTCTATGATAAAAAATAAGCAACTGAAAAATCTAATTAATTTAGAAAATATTAATCCAAAAGGACCTGATTTATCTGTCATATCAAAGCTGAAGATTGAGTTATGTAAAGCTTATAAGAAGAAGAACTTTTTTGAAAGCAAAAGTCTAGAGTTCAATGGTTAAACAAAGGAGATAAAAACACTTCCTTTTTTCATATGTCTACTATTCAGAGAAGAATGAGGAATCTGATTAAAGGAATAGAGAATGGATCAGGAGAGTGGATTTGTGATAAAAATATTATGGTAAAGAAAATTGAGGGATTCTATAGAGAATTGTTTACTACTTCTAATCCTTCTGCCTTATATCATGTTCTTCAGTCTGTTCCAAAGTCTATTGATGAAAACATGAATCCGGGTCTGATTAGTGAAGTTACTACTGAGTAAATAAAAAAAGTTATTTTCTCTATGCATCCTAATAAGTCCCCTAGTATTGATGAAATGACTCTACTATTTTTCCAGCAGTTTTGGTCAGTAATTTCTCAAGATGTCTGTTTGGCATAAGATGCCTTTTTAAGACAGGTCAATTTTTACCTGTTTGGAATCAAACTTTGATAACGTTGGTACCAAAAATAAAAATACCTACTATAGTGCATCACTTTAGACCTATTAGTTTATGCTCTATCTTTTATAAGATTATTACAAAAATTCTTGTGAAATACATGAAACCTTTGATGACTTTACTTATCTCTAAGAATCAAGTTGTCTTTGTTGGAAAAAGATAAATTGCAGATAATATAATGTTAGCACATGAATTTATGGGATTGCTGAAAAACAAAAGCAAAGGAAAAGATAAGTTAATGGCTTCTAAAGTATATGATCATGTGGAATGGCCTTATATCCAGCAAATGATGTTAAAAATAGATTTTTACCATATTTTTGTAAATTGGGTTATGACTTGTGTTACGAATACTTCTTTTTCGTTTTAACTTCAATGGAGAGGTTAAAGGCTATGTAAAGCCATCTAGAGGATTAAGGCAGAGTGATCCTCTATCACCTTACTTATTCCTAATATGTGTTGAAGGATTATCTGCTCTATTACACTTGGCTGAACAACAAGAAAAGTTAAAAGGGTTCACATTAGGGAGGAGTAGTCCTTCTGTCTCTCATTTATTTTTTGCAAACGACTCATTTTTTTCTTTTATAGAGCTGATAAGGATAGTATTGCTACAATTAATAAAATTTTGGACATATGTGCTAGGTGCTTAGGACAGATAATTAGTTTTGAAAAATCTGCAGCCTTTTTTAGTATGAATACTATGGAGGAGGAAAAGGTTGTTATATGTTCTTCGTTGAATAATATCTGAATATGTAAAAGAGTGATGTATTTAGGATTGCCTTGCTGTTGTTCTAAAAAAGAAATGGTGTCATTCATAAAGGATAGATTTTTATCAAAAATAAAGGGTTAGAAAGGAAGTTTATAAGTCAAGCAGGGTAGGAGGTTTTATTAAAGTCTGTTTTAGCTACTATCCCCTCATATACTATGTCTTGTTTTCAGATATCTGATGGTCTATATAAGAAAATCACTAGTTTATTTTTAAATTTTTGGTGGGGTATGAATGATGATAAAAGAAAAATACATTTTGAAAAGTAGAAAAAACTATGTGAACCAAAATTTAAAGGGGGTTAGGATTTTGGGATTTAATGGCTTTTCACATGGAACTAGCATTGTGAATTTTGACTGAACCGAATTTGTTAGTTTCTCAAGTCCTTAAAAGTGAATATTTTCCTAATGAATCTTTCTTACAGGCATCTACTAATATATCTACATCTTGGTATGGAAAAGTATTTTGTGGGGTCATGATCTCTTAGGTAAAGGTGCTAGATGGAATGTTTCAAATGATAAATCTGTGAGAGTATCGAGAGATTCATGGTTAACAAGAGATAACTCTTTTTACCCCTAAACTGTGATGAGTGATATTTCTATAAATATGAAAGTATCTAACTGATTGATGATAGTACTAACACGTGGAATATCCCGATTTTGAATACTTTATTTAGCCAAGATGATGTAGAATCTATTTTAACCATTCCAATTTCTTCTATGGGAGGAAATGATCGACTGATTTGGTATGTTAATAATTCACGTAAATATAAAGTGAAGTCTGGTTATTATCTTTGAAAATTTCTCCTTACAAATGATAGAAGTTTGGCTAATCGGGTGGAAAATAGTTCTCATGTGTTCCCGAAATTGTTTTGGAACTATTTATGGTCTTTAAATATTAAAAACAAGCTCAAACATTTTTTAAGGAATTGTTTCTTAAATATATTGCCCGATAGGAATATTATTACAAAAAGAATTCACTCTATGGATGATATATGTCCTATTTGTGGCATGAAACCTGAAACTTTAGTGCACATGTTCTTTAAATGTCCTAGATCAATTAATGTGTGGAAAATGAGTCTGATTTGTTGGCCAAATTTGCATCTTATCTCTAATTTTGCTACACGGTGGTATAAATTTATGTCAGACACTAAAAGATTCTCGAAAGTTAATACCTTATTGCAACTGGAAATATCTATTTTATGGATGATTTGGAAGGTTAGGAATGATTATATTTTTAATTTGGTGATGTGGAGTAAAAATGATATTTTATCCAAAGTATTATTTGATTTTAATGAATTTATAGTTGCAAAGGAACATGTTAACACTACAAGAGATGCTTTTACTAACACGCCTTTACTAACTCTTTCTCCAGAAAAAGTGTTGCTTTATGTAGATGCAGGTTTAGATCAAAAGACTCGCAGTGCGAGTATTGGAATGGTAGCCTTAAAAGCTAATGGTGACGTAATTCATGTCTATGGTAATCCAATCTATTTTGTTGGAAAAGCCATAATAGTTGAAGTGTTGGTAATAAGGAAAGCAATCCAATTTGCGGTAAAATATGGTTGGAAGAACATACATATTTTGTCTAATTCCTCAACAATGATTCAGATGCTTAATGGAAGCATAAGTCCTTCATGGGAGGTTAATATTGTTTGCGAAGGTATTTGGGTACTTAAGCAACATCTCACTGATGTATCTTTTAAGTATCTAAGTAGAGTTCTTTATACTTGTAGCCATAAGTTAGCTAAATTTTCCTTCTCACTACTTAGTGAAGTCTCTTGGTTTGACAATTTTCCCGTTTGGATTGTCAACGAGGCTTCATCTTGTTTTGTCGGTTGGCTATTTGATTTAATTAATGCATACTATGTTTTTTCGGGGGAAAAAATATCGCGACCCTAGTTCACCAATTGTGAACACGTCACGACGGCACCTAGTCTTCACGACCAGGTAAGCCTAACACATTGCGGAAGTAACAATATTTGCAAAATTTATATTCAAAAGCTAAATAACATGAGTAATGTATACAGTTGACGCCTGGCACATACACTTTAATACAAAATACTGAAATAACCTCCAAGACCCGAAAATCCACGAGCATCACAGGCTATAAGAAATCTTACACTGCTCTAATAACCAGAATAGTCTAATACAAATAGGGATCGAAATAACATCTAATAACTATGGATAAAATGAGAAGGAGACTTTGCGGATCTGCGGACGTAGCAGAT
>MU776676.1:15766-48246 GCA_026770625.1 Nicotiana glauca
CCGGCCTCAAGTCCTCCCGACTGGCCCAACATGAACTCACGGAGAATACATCTCGCTCCTCGATCAGGGAATCACAAGCCATCAAGGCAAATATATTACTAAGCGCTCGAGTGCGCATACAGACGTGTGGAAGGAATTTCAAGAATTACATCTCAAGTTGAATCAAGTACGCACGATAAGAATTCCAAGAATGTGAAGTGTTTCGTAAAGGTTCTGCAGCCTCTCTAGGATAAATACAGACGTCTCCGTACCGATCCGCGAGACTCTACTAATCGGCTCATGACTCATGAGGCCTAGTAACCTGGCTCTGATACCAACTTGTCACGACCCCAAACCCGGTCGTGATGGCACCCAACCCAACGGCTAGGCAAGCCCAACCAAATATACTCTCAACCCGATCTTAGAGCTCAAAATTATTTATTTTAAGTTATTAATGGCGAAGGAAACCAAAATAAATTGATAGTTATAAAAATATCCCAAAAATCTCACAGAACAACATATCCTCCCAAAGACCTGGGGTCACGAGTCAAGAGCCTCTATCAGAATATCAGAACAATACTGAAAATAAATCTACAAGTCTGAATGTACGCGGAAAGAACAAAATGGTAGAGTAATAAGGGGGAGTGTCGGGTCCTGCGGACGCCAGGCAGCTACCTCGACGATCTCAAATGAAACTCTGGATCAGCACAAAGCTCAGCTAAGCTTCCAGATACCTGAATCTGCACACATGGTGCAGGAAATCGAGTGAATACTTCCAACTCAGCGGTAATAAAAGTAAATAATGCTGAGGAAAAGAAAACCACACAAAGCACTATCTCATGCTATAAAATACATAATCATCTTTTGAACTGCAGTACACTTTCATGGTGTTCCTTTTTAAAATTTCTAAGTAGATTTGTAAATCTCTGTTTAACATCTTTTTCTTTCATTATTAACAGTTCAATACCTGGGTACAACATCAAACAGTGCAAGTCTGCACTCAAGTTAGCCCCTTCCTTGGGCTCAGCACTCCTTAACAATTTCCACCAGGATATCTAGTCAACAAGGCAAATAACATATGTATGCCAGTAATGTATGAGTGCTAAATGTCATGCCACGTAGTACAAGTAGAACTAAAGCATGAATGCAATGCAATGCACATGACGCTGTGGCATACAGCCCGATCCATTTGGGCGTCCGACGCTCACTGTGGGGGTTCAGACTCCGGAGGGGCTGCACAATACCAATATCACTCCCGCTGCGGCGTGCAGCCCGATCCATGCATAGTCATGAATGCACATAAGCCTCTTGGGCAAAAATCACATAGATATTTTTCAGCTAAAATATCAATTAAACATCAGTTAATTTTTCAAATCTTAGAAAGATGGCTAAGTTCGGAAAATACCATTTTAAAACCTTAGACTGAGATGAAAATATGCACAGTATTGCCATGATACCAATCCCTGAAGGATTCAAATATTTGGCACGAAGCCCAAAACATGATAATCAATCCAGTTTATGATAATTAATATCTTTATTAGGGTGTCAATTCAATTTCAAGCCATTAGGTAGTGTTTTTATTAAGCGGGACGGATCAAGTCACAATCCCCAATGGTGCTCTACCCCACGCCCGTTATCCGGCGTGCAAGTCACCTCAATATAGCACTATGATGTGCAAGTCCGGGGTTTACAAACCCTCAGGACATCATTCACAAGTATGACCCACCTCGAACTGGCGAAAACTCTAGCTCGCGACGCCTTTGCTCCTCAAACCGGCCTCCACGCACGTCAAAACTAGCCAAAATCAGTACCAATATATCATAATAGGCTAATGGAACAACACGCAATCGAAAACAATCGAAATATAATAAAAATCTCGAAACTAGCAAAACCCGAGCCCCGGGCCCACTTCTTGAAAAATTACGAAACTTACATCCACAGATTCCTTATCTTGCCACGAGTCTGTACATACTAAGAACACCCAAATCGGACCAAAATTGGCCCCTCAACTCCCAAATTTAGAATCTTTGCTCCAAGCCCTAATTTCTTACAATTTGGCTATAATTTCAGTGATTAATTCATGTTTTTGCACTATAATAACATAAACCATGTCCAAATATACATACCTGATGATTCTCCTTCGAAGCCTCTCCAAAATCGCCCAAAAATTGCCTTAGTTCGCACCCCAAAATGATTTTTCACTTCTGAAAATCGAATACACTGACCTCATTTAACCCTTCTGTGATTTTCGCTTCTGCGGTCCTACACCACTTCTGTGGTAACCACTTTTGCAATCTTTATACCGCTTCTGTGGTCCCAGCCAAAATTTCCCAGACCGCTTCTGCGGTCGCCATCCGCTTCTGCGGAGACCGCTTCTGCGGAGCGACGTCCGTTTTTGCTGAAAAATCCCCAGGCCACAAGGGCCGCTTCTGCGATCAATCCGCCGCATTTGTGGAAGCGCTCCTGTGGTCCTTTTTCCGCAGATGCGGAAATACCAAAAGCTTCAAATGACAGACCTGCTACAACTTCAAAAATTCCCGTTTAACCTTCCGAAATAACCCCGAGGCCCCCGGGACCTCAACCAAAACCACCAACCTACTCGAAAACACGATACGAACTTGTTCCAATCATAAAAACACATCCTTAAACACGAAAATCATCAAATCATGACGGATTCAAGCCTAAATTTCAACTATACTTCCGAAACCAACATTCAATCAAAAACCCGACCAAACGATGTCCGAATGACCTAAAAATTTGCAGACACATCCAAAATCACCTAACCAAGCTACTGCAACTCTCGAAATTCCATTCCAACTCCCGGATCAAAATATCACCTAACAACCGGAATTCGCCAAATTTCCAACTTCGCCAATATAGGCTAACTTCTTCACCGGACCTCCAAAATTACTTTCGATTGCGCTCCTAAGCCTTAAATCATCTTTCGGAGCTAACCGAACCATCGGAATTCAATTCCGAGCCCTCTAACTCACAAGTCAACATCCGGTTGACTTTTTCAGTTTAAGTCTTCTTAAAAGAGACTAAGTGTCTCATTTCTTAATAAAATTACTCCAATTAAATCCTAACGCACCCAATACCGATAATGAAACATAAAGCAATACAATAAGGGGAATACAGGATAGTAATACCTGAGACGACGGGTCGGGTCGTCACACTTTTGGAATTCGATAGGAACAGAAGTTTAACGATTGCTCTAAGCTTCATGGATCTAAAGTAGAAAGAAATGATACAATCCTGGATGACTTGGTAGTTAACCATTTATATGAGTGACCGGCACACACATATAAAGGAAACTCCACTAGACACGGCTTCATTGACTCCCTAGGACTCTTTGACCTAGTGCTCTGATACCAAGCTTTGTCACGCCCCAAACCTGGGCCTAGACATAACACGACACTCGCTGCCTAACTATATATGACCGAGCGAACCAACTGGCTGGCTAAATCAACACGTGATATCATAACATACTGAATGCAGAAGATAAACTAACACATGCTGATATACTGAAAGTCTGGATGATATAAATCAAAGTGTGAAAATACTAATACAAGTCTGAAACATATATGTAGCCAATATGCTTAACATGAAAAGCCTGAGACTCTGTCTAACTGTTACTCTAGTCTATGAAGCCTCTAATGAAGTACTAAAAATACTAATTATCTGTAAATATTGAAAGACTGTAAAGTAATGATAATGCCCCGAAAGAATTGGATATCACCAAATAGCTGGTACGAGAATCCTAACGCTCTGAATCATCAACCTGTAAATCATTACATTCATCAGTACATGTGAATTGAACTGATATGTAAAGCAACTGAAAGAAATAATTATAAATGCTGAAACTGCAACTAATATGATAACTGAGGATTGATAATTAATAACTAAAATGATAACTATTGAACTGAAACTGAAATGATAACTGATATTGATAAAGGAAGTAAGGATAAGAATACTCCCTCTTCTGAATGATGAATAACATGTTTATAAGAATAAGCTATGGCCTCGGGCAAAATATATATGTGCACAAGCTATGGCCTCGGACCCAATATATATGTGCACAAGCTATGACCTCAGGCCCAAATATACGTATATATAACTACGACCCCAGTCCCAAAATGCATAAAGCATAAACTACGGCCTCAGGCCCAAACATGCATAAAGCATAAACTACGGCCTCAGGCCCAAGTATGCATAAAGCATATAAACTACGGCCTCAAGCCCGAATATATGTGTTTAACATTCAGGAATTAAGAATTAAACTATAATAGATGATGGTGAAATACTGAATCACACTGAGTTACATGATATTAGAATACTGGATCACACTGAGTTACATAATACTTGAATACTGAATAGAGAATGAGACATAAATTCTTGAACTAATTATGAATACTGAAACTTTAATTGTTTATGGCATACTAAGCAATCTATAATAAGACTCGGTAGCATTAAACCCAAGTATATATTGAACATGCATCGAGCTCACAATGTTCAGAATGAAAGTCATGAGCTAGTTATGAAGCTAGAGAATAGAAGCTCAACAACTATTCAAGGAACTAGGCTTAACTATATTTTTGAGGCAATTGATACGTCGTAAAAGAAACGTAGTGTAGGGAGAATCATTAATATTCCCAAATATAGAGAGTTAGCCTCACGTACCTTAACTTCCTGCTCTTGAGCATAATACAATAATCGCCAACCCTTTCAACTTTAATCTATATCAATACAAGTCAAAGGGATTCCATATTAGCAATAATTCTCATGTTTTGGTCACTTATGCATTTTCTCAAATACTTGGTGACATAAAGCATCATAGTACTTATTATGGTGTCTCTACACCCAATAACACATTCCTTGCTCCTCAATAAATTCTAAAGTCCCAAATGCTTATAATCAACATTATTCTTTATCACGCATAAGGTAAACAACACCTTTAACTAATAATCAATAATCAACAACCTAACCCTATAATCGTCCATTCCTTTCTATCAAATCCATCAAGTCATATCTATGAACTAGGGTTTATAATCATTAAACCAATGCTAGAATCAATTAGAGGGTGAAGACATTACCTTTTTGAAGTTCAAACCCTTGAATTTCGAGTTCTATGCTTCCTTCTCTCAATAATGATGTCCCAATGAATATCTAATGATATGGAGGATTTAACAATGTTAATCAGATGTTAAAAAATTTAAATTAACTTAGAATCACCATTAGAACTTACCTTGGGTTGTGGAAGGACCCTTAAGGAGTTAGGTTTTTGAGAGTTTCCCTTTTAAGAGCAAGTTTTTATGTTTTGGGGATGTGGGGGACGAAATATGGCTTTAAAATGACACCCCATGAATGTAACCGCAAACCTGGAGACCTATCTGTGCTACTGACCATGCAAAATGGCAGTAACACTGCCTCAAAATTGGCACGGTCGTGCTATGAGAGCGCTATCGGGCGCGCATATCACATACTATTCTGTAAAACGCACAGAACATTTTGCACAGAGATTCGTTCGGGCTCCATAATATATCGTTGGAAATATATTTCAAATTCCTACAACTTTTATGTTTTGAGTATTCCTAAATACCTTACAAATGTTCACTAAAACCTGCTGGAAGACAGACCTTCTACAAACTTAGTCGATTTTATCAAATCTTATACACCTTAGTTTCCATCTTGATTTTGAAACAACTATTTTCACACATAATCATCCCGATGGGACTTCACATGTCCAAAATATAATCTTACTAATAATTTAACTCATTCATACCTAAGTCAAATTTACGAGGTGTTACATCTGCAATTTTGCCTTCTATGTGCAGATTGTGTGCTGAAAAAATGCATCGTTTAATATGAATATTTGGATTATATTTTATGCTCTATTTTGACAGAAATTTTTAGCTTGTATTTTCTTGGTAATTCTTGATGGTGATAATTTCCAATAACAATGATAATGAATAATGACGAATACTAATCACAATTACTCAATGACAAATACGGTAAATATATAGCTCATTATAATTAGCTCCAAAACAAACTAAACTAGTTATCCAAGGAAGGTTAAATAGACAAAATAAAGGTTTAAATTGGCCTACTAAGTTTGGCTATTTTAAACTCCTAACAACTTTGACCATAACAAAGACTTTCCAATATAAACTACTTGTCATTTGTTCCTCTTTGATGGAGCTGTTGTTGTGTTGCTTTTTCTTGTTGACACTTTCATCTGTTGTAGTTGGGAAGTTGTTACTGCCTTTCTTCCATTCCATTTCAAGCCATGCGGTTTAAATCAAGTGCCAACATTGGTACCAGATGGACTCGTAAAAGAAGTTCCACCCATGATAAATCTTTCACCAATTGTAACAGGCTGAAGTATCCCAAATATTTTTACGTCATCAGTGCCAATTGTAAGCATCACATTCAGGTAAATTTAAAAATTCATGGTTTACTTACACTTAGTATTGTCCTTGATGATTCGGGGTCTACATATAATTTGTATCTAGTTTGTTTTCATCTCTTTTGTCCTCTAACTCATCCTTATACATCAGTTGGTTCTCTTACTGGAATACATGGCCCCATGTATCAGTCTTTAGAAGCACGTTTCCTTCCTCTCTTTATTCCAGCAATAGTATACCTCCATATTCTCATGCCTCTTCCTCCAGCAGTAGTACCCCTCCGTATTCCATTACCTCTTCTTCCAGTTGTAGTACCCCTCTATATTCCCCTACCCCTTCCTCCAGCTGTAGTACTACCTCTCTCTATTCCCCTGCGTCTTCTTAGGTATTTCTTCTAAATGCTGATGTGTCAGGGTATATAGATATTGGTATTGTATAGGGTAAAATTAGTTTGTAACAAATGATCGAATGATAATATGACATGTGGAACAAAGACAGGTAAAAGGTAAATCAAGTAACTACCACTATCGGGAACAACAATTGCGGTTGGTATCAGATAAACCTCGAAGGAGCCTAGTCAATTGGTGCAGTTCGAATGTTTACCATCAGATAACATTCAATGAAAAGTTTTCTCTAACCTTAAATGGATAGCCGTTGCAGAGAATATTTTCATTCGTGGCATGTTGTTACATATTCATTAATGGTTCATTATTGTTATTTAAGTGGGGCTTGATCCTATGATCTTGATTCTCTAGGTATGACTATAAATAGCAGGCTCAGTAGTCATTATAACACATGAAATTCTTGGCAAAACTTATGTTGTATTATAATTTCACTCTCAATTAATACAACTTTATTTGCTATTTTATTATTCTCATTTCTGTCCTTGAAGACGTTATTCTTAGAGTCAGGTTTGTCATCTTCTTTAATTTTAATCTCGAAGTTTTTTTTTTATGGGGCTTAGACAATTGCATAATTGCTGTGAACCTTGCATTTGTTACTAACTTGTTTGATTTTTTCCTTATAAAAAATCAAAATGACAGCTAATGATGTCAACACTACACACAACATTGAGGGAAATGAGAATTTTCTGCAATATGAAGATTCAATTAGTGATACCTATAATAAAGGGGACGTAACAACCTCGGTTCATAAAGTGTAGTACCTCGGCATGTACGAGAGCCAACTCTCAATGACGTGGAAGAGGAACATGTTGTGGAAACAGTATGAATACTAAGAGAGAAATCGAAAGGCATTATGGAGTCGAAGCAAGCATTGTCAGGTGCTTCCAACAACACAAATAGAAGGCGCCCAGTTCTTCCCAACGTTCATGCAAATCAAACGACTCAAAGAGTTGATAAAAATATCCAAGGGGTGAGGTCGGTTTTGATGGTGTTAGGGGGACCGGTAGCAGATTTAGTAACGATAACAGTAATGATCACTTCAAAACCGAGATCATGAGATTTATGAGGGAAATCAACAAATGGATGGATCAAAATCGAAGGAATTTCATGCCTGAATAGATCAAATTCTAAGTGCACCATAAGTTTTGAAGGGCCCATATTCGAATAAATACACTCAGTTGCTATTTAAATCGAGTGCAACACTAGAGTTAGTTTCTAAGAGGTTCAAGATGACAGACATACCAAAACACGATGGGGCTTCAGGCCTACATGAGCACATCACAACTTGTATCACGTTTGTGAAAGGGAACAATTTGGCTTAATATGAGATCGAATTGGTTCTACGGAAGAAGTTTGGAGAAACCCTCACAAAGGGGGCCCTGACATGGTATTAACTATTACCCGAGAATTCAATTTACTTTTTTTGAAATGCATGCAAATTCAATCATAAAGCCTATGCTGGGGCCAGAAATGTCCAAGCCATGAAGGCGGACATATTTAGGATCACACAAAGTGAGTCTAAATTGTTGCGGGAATTTATGATCGGATTCTAGAAAGAGAGGATATTTCTATAGGACGTACCAGATGAATGGGCAGCAGAGGAATTCGCAAAGGGTTTGAATTTGTGTAGCTCTAACGCCTCCCGAAAGCTGAAGGAAAGCCTGCTTGAATTCCAAGATACTAAATGGGCAGAATTTCATAACCTTTATGAGTCAAAAATAAGGATAGAAGACGATCAACTCGAGTTCCCATGTTCCCAAAATCAACCAAGGGACGAGACCGTGACAAGAACCGGGATAAGTTCAAAAGCAATTTTGATGCGGACTAGCGATCTTCTAAAAGTCGTTTCTTGCTATATGAGAGAACCAAAGGATGCAACAACAAAGGGTTCAGGTGCTCAGATAGGTTTGTTCCCTACAGAAGAACTGACCGTGGCTAGAGCAACAGATCAAGAAAAAGAGGTACCAGGGGCCCATGATTCCACATATACTAGGTTGTCAGATTATAATTTCAACAGCAATGTAGTGGAGTTGGTATTAGCGATGAGGAAAATTAAAGAAGCATGATTTTCAAAGCCAATCAAATATGATCCCATCTAGAGGGATCCTAACTTATGGTATGTATATCATGGGACTCAACGGCCACAGAACTGGGCACCGATGATATATTGATGAAGAGATGGCCACATTGTTGAAGAATGGCCATCTCAGGGAGTTCTTGAGTGACCGGACCAAGAACAAGTACGGTCGTAGCCAGGACAATGCGGAGCCTTTGAAGATAGGAGAAGACCCCCTCGGTTGACTATCAACATGATTTTTAGAGGGAATGAAATTAATGGTGTAACCTCTCGATGGACAAGAAAACAAAAATATCAGTGACTTATAATAAGAGACTCTGGGAAGTTACAAAAGATGATATCACCTTCATGAAGGAAGACATCGATGGACTTCCTCTGCCACATAACTATGCCCTGGTAATTTCTCTCAATGTCTTAGTTTTCAAGCTTAAGCATATTTTGGTTGACCCAGGAAGCTCGGCCAAAATCATTCAATGGAGAGTTCCGGAACAAGCAAAGTTAACCAGAAGAATCATTCCGGCAACAAAACTATTTGCAGGGTTTAACTTGGCAAGTGTGACAATCTAAGGAGAGATAATGCTGCCCACAAATACTGAATGAGTAACCAAGACCACCTTATTTGAAGTGGTAGATGGTGATATGGGTTACAACATAATATTTAGTAGGAATCAAGCATATAAGAGGAGATCAAGAAGAAACAAGAGAGATGAATGCAATGTCAATTTCCCGTAGGAAAGGGAAGGAGCCCAAAAAATAGCAATTATCGCAACTAACACATTCTCCCTAGACCAATGAAGATGATAAAGGTGAGGAATCGTCAGAATCCCAACAGGTGTCGAGATACTTTTAATAACTGGAGGAGATAGATGCAACCAATTCTACTACAAAATAACTCAATCAAGTGGCTTTGTTCAAAGAATTCTTGGAAAGGAAGTTTCACTTGGGAATAGGACTCAATTCCAAACTCAGTTCAGGATTTATTAATTTCCTTAAAGCTAACAGTGATTGTTTTGCATGGTCTCACTAAGATATGACAGGTATCCCATTAGAGGTGGTCGTGCACAAGCTAATCCTGGACTTAAACTTCCTACCGGTAAGGCAAAAGAAACGCCCAATAGCCGATGTCAAAAGTAGGTTTCTGAAAGAAGAGGTAAATTGACTACTCGACATCGGTTCGATTCGGGAGGTAAAGAATCCCAAATGGTTAGCTAATGTAGTTATCATTCCAAGAAAGAATAACAAGTTTATAATGTGTGTATATTATAAGGACTTAAATAAGGCTCGCCCTAAAGGCTCATTCCCATTTCCAAACATTAATCAAATGATTGATGAAACGTCCGAGTATGAGTTAATGAGTTTCCTCATTGCCTATTTCGGGTACAATCAAATCAAGATAAACCCAGAGGATTAAGAAAAAACTTTGTTCATAATGAACTTTGGCAAATATTGTTATAATGTGATGCCACTTGACCTAAAAATGCTGGAGCCACTTATCAAAGATTCGTTAATAAGATGTTCGAGAAACATATAGGAAAAACAATGGAAGTAAATATTGATGACATGTTAATCATGTCTTTGAGTGCAGGTGATCATTTGAAACACCTCCAAGAAACCTTCAATATCTCGAGGAAGCATAACATGAAACTCAACCCGGAAAAATGGGTATCCAGGTTGGTTATAGTAAGTTCTTGTGGCTTTTGGTCTCATAAAGAGGGATAGAGGTGAATCCTGATAAAATCAAAGACAACAAAGACATCCGGGAACAACTAACGAGCATAAAAGAAGTACAGAGGCTAACCAGAAGATTAGCTGCTTTAAGGAAATTTATCTTTTTATCCTCGAAAAAGTATCATTATTTTTTCTCACTTATTAAGAAGAAGAATTTCGAATGGATTACAGAATGCCAACAGTTTTAAAGATTTGAAATGGTACCTATCAAGCCCTCTGTTACTATCGAAATTAGGGGAAGGTGAAAATTTGCTGATATATCTAGTGGTCTTAGAAGTAGCGATGAGTGTTGTTCAACGGAGAGGAAGAAGGTACGCAATTTCCTATCTATTTTGTCAGTAAAATATTGTCAAGAGTTAAGACACGCTATCCACACCTTGAAAAGTTGGCCTTAGCTCTCATAGTAGCCTCTTAATAGCTTAGGCCTTATTTTTAGTGCCACCAGATAGCCGTTGTGACAAACTTCCCCTAGAGAAATGCTCTTCACAAGCCTGAGTTATCAGGACAGTTGGCAAAATTAGATGTCAAAATTAGTGCATTTGATATTGACTACAAGCCTAGGACTGTGATCAAATCATAAGTTTTGACTGATTTCAGTCCCCGGTTAATCTCCATAGCCAATAAAGAGGATTGATGTTGGAAACGACATCAGGAGTTTGGACCTTGTTTATGGATGGAGCCTACAATGAAAAGGGTTTGGGCTCGGGGTGGTTCTAACCACGCCCTCGGGGGAAACCCTGAGGAAGGCCATTAGGACTGTTCCTTTAACTAACAATGAAGCCGAGTAGGAGTCTTTGGTTGCAAGACTTGAATTGGCCCGTGTACTTGGCTCCGAGGTCATAGAGATCAAATGTGATTCACAGTTGTTAGTAAAGTGAATAAGGTTCAGGCATTGCTTTTATAGAGTTCGTCAAACATCTTCGACATGGCAAGTTTCTTGAAGACCCGAAGGCATCCCGGGCATTACATACCAAAGCAAGTCATATTGCCTCATGGACAGGAAATTATATAGGAGATTATACCAAGGCCTGTAAATCGATTTCTAGGAACCTCGGAGGTGGACTATGTGATGAGAGAAGTCCAAGGAATTTTCCGCTGATTTGATGGTACTAAAGCTGGTTAGGGCAACATACTATTGGCTCCGGATGGAACAAGTCGCAAAGATATTTGTTCATAAATGTGACAAATGTCAATGCTATGCGTAGTTGGTATACTAATCGGCAGAACTCCTGCATTCGGTGTTATCCTCGTGGCCATTCATGAAATGGGGGATAGCTATTGTTGGACCATTGCCACCGAGTATCGGAGAGGTAAGATGCCTCTTAATTTTAACTTAGTTCTTCACTAAATGGGTTAAGCATATCCTTACGATAAGATCAGTGAGCGCGAAGTGGTCAACTTCCTATGGGACCACATAATCTGTCGATTCTTAATCCGAAGGAAATTGTGTGTTACAAAACACCACAATTCATAGACTCAAAAGTCACAAAATTTATCAAAGATTTGAAAATCAAGAGGATTGCATCCTTATTGTACCATCTGAGCACTAATGGAGAGGCGGATTCAACCAATAATGTGATTATATAAATCCTCAAAAAGATGTTAGAAGTTGCTAAAGAAAAATGGCCTGAAGAGTTACTGGTCATGCTATGGGAATATTGGATGACAACAAAGTCAAGCACGGGATATATACCTCTTCTCACGTATATGATGCAGAAGCTCTGATCCCAGAGGAAGTGGTGGAATCAACCTTATGGTATTCCCGAGCAAATGAAGAAGCAAAAAATGTGGAATTGCTAGTGAAGCTGGATTTGCTCGATGAACACATGGACTTGGAATATATGAGGATTGTGTCTCATAAGAAAATGATAGAGTGATACTATAATTGTAGGTCCAATCTCCATTACTTCAAAGTATGAGACTTGATTTTGAGGAAAGTGACTCAGAGCACTCAGGAAATCAATGCTGGGAAGCTGGGTCCAACATAGGAAGGTCCCTACCGGGTTTCAGCTGTCACCGGTAAAGGATCATACGAGCTGGAAAATCAAGATGAAGTTAAATTGCCCCGCAATTAGAATGTGACTCGCCTCAAAAGGTATTACTGCTGATAGATCCTATTAATACTGAAAGTATGTACTGCACTTTTTTCCCATTGACCGGTTTTTGTCCCAATCAGGTTTTCATGGAAAGGTTTTTAACAAGGTAGTGACGAAAAGCATACTACGAGAAGAGAGTCATTGGAAATGTTAAGACCTTTAAATGACAAGACATTAAAATCATATACCACTATGGGATGGTTAAATAATCTTTGGATCGATGGCAAGTTCCTAATGGGAAACAAAACTTTCTATCGAACCAATGACTATTTAACCGCTCACGAGTTGTTTCCACCAACGAAGCAAGACTTCCAGTGTTTTAATTCGTATACTTCGTATTCGAACACTGGAAGGGGAATAATATCAGATACGGTAACATGAAAAAAACAACAATAAGAAGCCCAGTAATTTTTTACAAATAGGGTTTGGGGATGGTGAGATGTATTAGCCTTACCCCTACCCTAGAAGAATATAGAGGATGTTTCTACTATAGCAACATAAATTCCACAAAAAATCGGGGACTGCAAGAACGGAGAACAGTAATATCTCATTGATATCGAAAACTGCACAATCGGCCCCATAGAAATAAGTTGTACAAGTTAGCCACATGTAGTTGGCAATTTTTTTCCTTTAGGAAATGAATTCTTATGTACTTTTAATGATAGAAAGAATAAAATAAAGTCTTTTTATTTTTATCTTGTTTCCTGTCCAAACGATGAGTTGATTTTATCATTTAAAAGTTAACAAAAGAAAACTTTAAATTCTTGTGCCGGAATGAACATGGGCATCCTTTTCAAGAGCACCGTAAACATAGAAGGTACATCTTTTATGAAACCCTTATGGTAAAGGGTTAATTCCGGAGGAATTCTTGCCCGAAATCAGAAGTTATTGGATGAATCTATGCTCGAAGCTTTAACTAGTTCAACGCAAAGAAAATGTAACTTGCACAACACTTCAGCAAAATTCTTCTTTATTTATCATAAGTGCCTAACTCGGCGAAATATTTGGCATAACAACAAAGTACAAAAGAAAAATAAAAAGGGAAAACAACAAAAGGAAAAATCTATACATTATCACCGCCAAAGCCCGGGAAAGAGAGGTTTCTGCATCCTCCATGGTGGAAGAGGGTGGATCAGTTGACAGTTCGTATCCTAGACCTTCAACATCATCCTCTTCAATTTTCATCCTCGGTTACCAAATACTCAAAATCGATGCTCGGAGAGTCAGTTGCTACGAGCCAAGTAAGGAAGCATTTTCGTGTAGTTAACTCTAGTTCTCGAGCCTTGGCGATGCAATCATCGATGTCAATGATGTCTGGCTTGGACTCTTACAAGGTTTTTCTCCTCATATGATACATAGCATACATTTTCTCAAACATGAGGTAATCCCCTTGGTACTACAGCTTTTCCTTAAGTTTGTCAACCTTGGCCTGAAGTCTGTCCCTATCGGATCTCATGGCACTTATGCAAGAATCAATATCACGGGTTGTAGATAGATGAATCAGGTTTTTCTTCATGATTTTCTTGAATCTGTCTTCCATCCTGGCCCTCTTCTCCTCAGCAACATTGTCCTCCTTGGTTTTGGAGCTCAAGGATGCCTTCACGTTATTCACTTGTTCCTCGGAGGTAGACTCACGCTTGGCAGCAACAAGCACAATATCTTAGAGTTCAACCTATTTAATCTTAGCCTTTTGAGGTTGTGCATCTAATTGAGTGTCTTCTTGGCTATGTTCTATCATTTCCTTTCACTTTGCTGCAACTGGACCTCAAGCTCTCTATCCTCAACAGCTTTTTCCTCCAATAATAGGAAGCGCGCAGTAGTGTGGTTCCTTTTGGCCAACAGTTGATCTCGCTCAGAGGCGAGTCCTTGCTTATCAAGGATCAGTTTCTGTAGGTCCTTGACAACAAGAAAGTTCACTTGTAAAGAAGAATATCAAGGTTAGAAATCCCTTTACAACAAATAAATAGAAAGCAAGCAATAAGAGAGCAAGTATGATACTGTTGCGCATTATGCATTGCATTATTCAACAAATACTCCCCCAAAAGGTAACGTATTATCTTCCTATCTTTATTCGAAGCCAGCGGCTTCAGGTAGTTGGAAAACGCCACCGACCTAGACACCAAATGGCACTCGTTTGAGAATGAAAGAGAAGCACTCTTCCTCCCTCGAGGATCTGGGGAAAGGGAAGGGGAAGTAATTGTGTCCCAATTCCCATGGTTGCGAGATCGAGAAGGATCAGTGTTGATCATTGGTTGCTCAGTTTTCAAAGGCAAAAGAGGCCAGGGTGTCAGGACCCAAAATCCCTCCGAAGGAGTCGTGATGGCACCTAGTCTCTAAACTAGGAAAGCCTAGCATTTATTGAAATAACATTAGCATTTACTGACATTAAATTAAATAACTCTCAATAAATCAAAATTCCCCAAAAGCGGTGGTACAATTCATAAGCCTTTCAAAGAGTAGTTATATAAAATAAATACAACATTGTTCCAGAACGAGAAGGAATCAATGGAACGTAAATACAAATGAAGGTGACTCCAAGGCCTGTGAACACAGCAACAGGGTACTATGAGTCTCAACCGCGACCATCCGCACAGCTACTATCAATCAATACCTGGATCTGTACACAAAATGTACAGAAGTGTAGTATGAGCACACCACAATGGTGCCCTGTAAGTATCAAGACTAACCTCTGTGGGATAGTGATGAGGAACAGTCAAGACACCTACTGGTCAAATAAAATGAAAAAGATATAACAGTGAAATATCGAGATAAAGATAATGAGATAATATCAACAGCGGAGAGAAATCAAAATACAAATAATAGGAACAATAAAGGGAGAACACGGGTAGTAACGAATGATAACCAAGTAAATTAGATAACCAGGTAAATCAGATAACCAAGTAAGTCAGATACCAACTCAATCAATCACATCATGTCTAATACACAATCCCGACCATAAAAATCCTCGGTTTCTCATATCATAATTCCAACTTCCGAACCTTCAGCACACATGGCATCTTGTGCCCCCATAATTTCCATCTCACACTTAAAAATATAATCCACATGCTATACAATACATAATGTCCGTACAAATGCACTCAAGATGTTCAAGAAGTCTCATTTACCTAATATAAGTAAATTCCAATTTCTAAACTAATTAGGAAAGCCAGCAAGAAAAGATGAAGTTGTTTCTTTTGAAATCATTTGAGTAAAGAAGGTACCCCTTTCAACTAAAATATAACATCAAATGGATTATTACCTTTAACATGGGAGTTAATAACTAAAAACTTAGTAGAAATTCTTTTCTTAAGTAAAATACAACCTCAGGCAGTTTTAGGAGATATAATTGAGAAACTAATTGAATTAAAGATATAACATTTATTGAAGTTTGAAGTATTGGAATTTATATATATATAAATACAGAGAGGTATTGAAAACACTGTAGGTTCCAACATAAAGGATCACAACAACAAAGGGATTTAAACAGTTAAAGCACATGAATTGATAACAACAAATAAACACAGAAAGTGCATGATGTCACCCTTCGTGCTTTTACTCTCGTTCTCACCATAAGAATAAATATTCACTTTTATTCTTTCTTGTTGTAGCGTGCAACGATCCCAAATCATATAATACCATTGCAGCGTGCAACCGATACCATTTAACATAATATCATTGCGGTGTGCAACCCAATCCCATTTCACATAATACCGTTGCAACATGCAACCCCATCCTATTTCATATAATACTGTTGCGGCGTTCAATCCGATCCCATTTTATATAATACCGTTGTGGCATGCAACCCGATCCTATTTCACATAATACCATTGCAGCGTGCAATCCGATCCCATTTCATATAATGCTGTTGTGGCTTGCAATCCGATCCCCAAATAAAATTCAACATCAAGCATAAAAGAATCCTGGCAAGAGAACAAGAGTATAACAACAACATCCCGGCAAGGGAGACAATATCGTAAATAATAACATCCGTCAAGGGAATCAACAAGTACATCATAAGGATCACGGAAAAGAAACCAAGAAGCATGGCAACCTCAACAAAACAACAAGAAATAATAAGCATGTGATACTACACCGGTAACCATAACAATTGGACATGTAACATATTTCCACAAAGTTATAGAAGAACTTACAATCAAGAAGTATCCAAAACAATAAGGGAGGCAATCACTTCAATTAAGGAAATTAAGGGCCACTGTAATACATAGGAATTAGAGGAAAGTTAACAACATCATATGAAGCATGTAGAGGCAATTCAAGCAATTATTAAACCCAATCATAACAAGATACTTTCCACATAATGGACATAAGGACCTAAGAACCCTAGAGGTAATTTTACACAAATAAATTCGAGCACACACTCGTCACCTCACGTGCACGGACTACAATTAGCATAAAGGACTCAAATCATAGGGGGAAGTCCCCCGCACAAGGTTAGGAAAGATACTTACCTCAATCCGGCCAATTCAATACTCAATATAGCTTTTCCTTTACCAATTCATCAACGCTCGGCTCAATCTAGCCAAAAACGACTTGAATACATCAAACAATACAAGGGAAAATAATTTTAATTAACAAAACTATAATTCTTATACAATTTGCAAAAAGTCAACAAAGGTCAACTCCCCGGGCCCGCACCTCGGAACCTGACAAAATTTACAAAAATCGAACAACTATACTGCTACGAGTTCACCCATACAAAAATTGTCTAATTCCAATACCATTTGTCAGTCAAATCATCATTTTACATTTTGGAAAGACTTCACAATTTTCCCCAAATTTTCCTTTAGATTCTCATGAATTTGATGTTAAATCAAAAATATAATAACAAAATATAGTTGAAAATTGATTAGAGACACTTATCAAATGGTTTGGAGAAGTTTGGGTCTTTGGGAAATCGCCCATGGAGGTTTAGGATTTGAGCAAATTCAAAAATGGGTGAAAATCTCGTCAAAAACCTCACTTAACAGGCCTCAGATGTCGCATTTGTGACCTAGGGTTCACAATTGCGAACCCTCGCAAATTGCAAACAACGCAGGGCTGGCAAAAGTCGCACATGCGACAAAAAGTTTGCATTTTTGTACTGGGCATCGCAAGTGCGATCAAAAGGTTCGCATCTGCGAATACACCAGAAACCAGCAATTTTTCCCGACACGAAAATGAGCATAACTTCCTCATACGATGTCCAAATTCGATGATTCTTTTCCCTATTGCTCCGTAATTTCTGTACGGATCTAATGGTTCAAACAAAACGTAATTCGAATCTCATTTTCTCAATTTGGTATTATTTTTGCTTGAAAAAACGACGATGAAGCATCCAAAACAAGCGCAACATAGCCTAAACCTATCTGAAACGCACCCAAGCCCTCAGGGCTCCAAACCAAACATGCACGCAAGTCTAAAAATATCATACGGACTTGCTCATGTGATCAAATCATCAAAATAACATCAAAAACTATAAATTTAACCTCAAAACTCATAATTTTTTCAAGGATACTCAAATTTTTTAATTTTTCAACCGGATGTCCAAATCACGACAAATCAATTCTGTTCTCACCACATTTTATAGATAGGACTTAAATATCATAAAAAACTTGTACCGGACTCCGAAACCAAAATGATGGCCCGATATCAGTGAGTTCAAATATTAATTCGTTTTTTTATTTCCTTTAAAAACCAGCACAATAATTTTCTTCAAAAATTATTTTCTAAGGCTAGGGACCTCGAAATTCAATTCTGGGCATACGCCCAAGTCCCATATTTTACCGCGGACCTCCTGGGATTGTTAGGACATAGATCCAGGTCCGTTTAACAAAAACATTGACTAAAGTCAACTAAAACCCAAATTTTAACTCTATAAATTACTATATTTTCATATTTTCACATAAAATCTTTCCGGTTTCACGCCCGAACTGTGCATGCAAGTCAATGCACATAATATAAAGCTACTCGTGACCTCAAACTACCGAACCGGATGCAATTGCTCAAAACAACCAATTGGGTCATTACATCCTCTTCTACTTAAACTTATGTTTATCCTCGAACGTGCCCGGAGTCGTTCCAAAGCCATCGAACCACTGCATGAGCTCCTCATACATACACCCGGGGGTGATTCCCCACCATTCAACCTATGCAGAACTGACAATGGAACTTAACAAAAGGTCTCATCTTCTTCTTAGTCCATAACCTTAGAACATGACCCAAACCTCAACATCCGAAATTCATCATAGGACCCGAATTCCACATCATCACACTGAACACACCCAAACAAGCTGAATCGATCCAAAAATTCCAATCCAGAATACAATCACATGTTGTTCCACACAACTCACATACTCGAAGCAATAACCTCTGACCACCATAGCTGCTCAAATAACATCTTGGATGTCGGCAATATACTTCACATTGAATACAACCTTGTTCAGACTTCTACAATACTACCCGTGATAAAGAGATATGCGAAAACTCATAGCCGCCCATGAAGTCAACAAGTCACAAAGCTCTCCCGCCCGCCAAGGGCCATTACCCAAATCTTAGCAGAAACACCCTTCCACTTCCAAACACTCCCCACCCCAATACCATAGCACTAAACTCGAGCCTAAAACCTTATCTCAGCTAATACAAGCAATACAACTAACAACTCATCATGGAACCATGTAGATTTTTACACTACACAATTCGTACACCAAATCAGCAACAACTCAATTATGTCGCACAAATAAAGGAAAACAAAGTAGAAAAATTTTCTAACAAGTACAACATGTGTGACAACAAAAGTATTCATCAAATCATCCCATAGAGGGAAGTCATAACACAAAATAAACACAAGGAAAGGGTATCCCACATAACATCCGATGCAGCATGCAGCCCGCTCCCAAATACTCATCAAGCCAAAATGCTCGAGCTCACTGAACATGTGAATAATGGTATCAGTACAATAGAGTGCACAAAGAAAACTATGGGAAAATAAATGAAAGTGCTAGAACATGAAAGAAACAAGCACAAATAAGGTGCAATGAACAAATCAGCATCTCGACGACTACCTTGCCCGCATCGCCATAAGGCCTGAACAGAATTACAACATACGTGGGGAATAATCATACAACCTCACCGCCTAACATAACAGAAAAGAGTAGCACATAACATAGGCTAGGGGCACAAATAATATTCATTATGCTCGGTAACATAACCATAATGACAATCTCATATGAGCGCTCAAACTTGATCTGATACAAGATACATATTCTCATTGAGCTTTTAGATAGCCCCCAACCCAAATCCTGAGTATTTCCAAATAGGTAAATATCCTTTCCAAAAATCCACAGTGACCTATCACTCATGCATGCTATTAATTACCTCATCCTCAACGTTTTTTCACAATCTGCCATTAGGAAATGGTCCACATATGAGGGCATCTAGCCCAAAACCTCAGGAATACCAAAACATCCATACTCAAACTCCACTACACAAATCAAATGGTTGATATAACACTTACACCTTATCATTCTGCCGAAGCACTAATATAGAGTTTTTGTCCGCGTAACAAAACTTGAACCTCGAAAGCCTCAAAACCCAGTAATCACCATGCTACCAGCCACGCACTCACAAACTAAACCACAAGGTCCTTTCTAAAATGCACACTATTGACATATGATAGCCAACAATGTCAACACCGCATTAATTTATGATGCCTATTCAGGAGAAAGCCACAATGTACCACATATTCCTTACGCCCATAGTAGACACCCAACTCAAGCCGTAGTCAAACTATTGAGAACCCTTCGAGATCCGCCCACACACAAATAAGCGATCAGGACTGCATCTCCCCAACTCAACCGAGTCACACAAACCATCCAATCCAAGAGTATTTCCACAAATACCAGTAGAGAATTCCTATTCAAAAGACCAATTTCTTCATCGCTATGCTGACCCAACACCACAGAGCTGACCCATTTCTTCGAATAGTCAATATGAAATAATCCCAATCAAAGTCCCAACATCATCCCATGCAATATCTCAGAACTTATTCATATACAAATTTTGGGAACCTACCAACACCACACATACATATACCTTAGGCCGAAACTGATGCAAGTTTAACTATTCAATTTGAATGCCGCTAATAAACTCCTCCACTTGGCGCGAAGCCATAGAAAACAACATCAGATGATCCGCAGAGCTAACTTTCATAGCTCGTACAACATAAATCACAAGGTACTCTAATACCGCCAACTATCCTCAATCAACATCCACCACTCTTCTCTTGCGCCTCCATATAAACAACTAAATAGTCTCTCAATACCTCTATATCTCCAGTCTGGACAACACATTAAGAAAATGTCTGAGCATCCCTGACTCACTCATAGCATGCCTGTAGCATCACGAACCACTAGCACATAGCGGATACCGAGAGCGTAATATTACACATGAGTGGATGTAAATGAACATAAGTTATATGCTTCAAGTTGAATCAATATCGCACGATAAAGAATAAAGAATAAAGAATATGAGATTATCCTAATAGTTTTGTAGCCTCTCGAAGATAAGTACATACGTCTCCGTACCGATCCGCAACAGTCTACCAAACTTTCTTATGACTCGTAGCACCTATGAACCTAGAGCTCGAATACCAACTTTTCACGACCCAAAATACCTTCGAAGGTATCGTGATGTCACCTAGTCTCTAAACTAGGTAAGCCTAGCATTTATTGAAATAACATTAGCATTTACTGACTTCAAATTAAATAACTCTCAATAAATCACAATTCCCAAAACCGATGGTATAAGTCATAAGCCTTTCTAATAGTAGTTATATAAAATAAATACAATACTATTCCAGAATGAGAAGGAATCAATGGAACGTAATTACAAACGAAGGTGACTCTGAGGACTGCGAACGCAGCAACAGGTTACCGTGAGTCTCCACCACGACCATACGCATAGCTACTATTGATCAATACCTGGATCTGTACACAAAGATGTACAGAAGTGTAGTACGAGCACACCAAGGCAGTGCCTAGTAAGTATCAAGACTAACCTCTGTGGGGTAGTGACGAGGGACATTCAAGACACCTACTGGTCAAATGAAATGAACAAGATATGATAGTGAAATATTGAGATAATATCAATAGCGAAGAGAAATCAAAATACAAATAGTAGGAACAATAAAGGACGAACACGGGTAGTAACGAACGATAACCAAGTAAATCAGATAACCAGGTAAATCATATAACCAAGTAAGTCAGATAACCAAGTAAATCAATACTAATATAACAGGAACATAGACAAGTAAGAATGTATTAAAATAAACAAGGCAATACCAACTCAATCAATAACATCATGTCTGATAAACAATCCCGACCATAAAAATCCTCGATTTCTCATATCATAATTCCAACTTCCGAACCTTCAGCACACATGGCATCTTGTGCCCCCATAATTTTCATCTCACTCTTAACAACAAAATCCACATGCTATACAATACATAATGTCCGTAGCACTGAAGATGTTCAAGAAGCCTCATTTACCTAATATAAGTAAATTATAATTTCTAACCTAATTAGGAAAGACAACGACAAAAGACGAAGTTGTGTCTTTTGAAATTATTTGAGTAAAGAAGGTAACCCTTTCAATTAACATAAAACATCAAATGGATTATTACCTTTAACATGGGAGTTAATAACTTAAAGCTTAGTAGAAATTGTTTTTTAAGTAAAATACAACCTCAGGTGGTTTAAGGGGATATAATTGAGAAACTAATTGAATTAAAGATGTAATAGTTATTGAAGTTTGAAGTATTGGAATGTGTATATATATAAATACGGCGAGGTATGTAAAACACTGTAGGTTCTAGCATAAAGCATCACATCAACAAAGGGATTTAAACAGTTAAAGCACTTGAATTGATAACAACAAATAAACACAGCAACAGAAAGTGCACGACATCACCCTTCATGCTTTTACTCTCGTTCTCACTATAAGAATCAATATTCACTTTTATTATTTCTTGTTGTGGTGTGCAACTCGATCCCAAATCATATAATACCATTGCGGTGTGCAACCCAATCCCATTTCACATAACACCGTTGTGGCGTGCAACCCGATCCCATTTCATATAGAACCATTGTGGCGTGCAACCCGATCCCATTTTATATAATACTTTTGCGGCGTGCAACCCGATAACCAAGAAGTATATCATAAGGGTCACAAAAAAAGGTACATCCTGGTAAGGGAATCAACAAGTACATCATAAAGGTCACGGAAAAGGAACCAAGAAGCACGATAACCTCAACAAAACAACATAACATAATAAGCACGTGATACTACACTGGTAACCACAACAATTGGACAGGTAACATATTAGCACGAAGTCATAGAAGAACTCACAATCAAGAAGTATCCAAAATAATAAGGAAGGCAATCACTTTAATTAAGGCAATTAAGGGTCACTATAACATGTAGGAATTAGAGGAAAGTTAACAACATCATATAAAGCAGATAGAGGCAATTCAAGCAATTATTAAACTCAATCATAATAGGATACTTTCCACATTATGGACATATGGACCTAAGAACCCTAGAGGAAGTTTTCCACAAATAAATCCGAGCACACACTCGTCATCTCACATGCATGGATTACAATTAGCATAGAAGACTCAAATCCTCAGAGGAAGTCCCCCCCCACAAGGTTAGGCAAGATACTTACCTTAATCCGGCCAATTCAATACTCAATTTAGTTTTTCCTTTACCAATTCATCAACGCACGACTCAATCTAGCCAACAATGACTTGAATAAATCAAACAATGCAAGAGAAAACAATTTCAAATAACAAAACTATGATTCTTATACAATTTCCAAAAACTCAACTCCCCAGGTCTGCACCTCTGAACCCGACAAAATTTATAAAAATCGAACACACATTTCGTTACGAGTTCACCCACACAAAAATGATCTTATTCTGATACCATTTGGTCATTCAAATCATCATTTTTACATTTTTAAAAGATTTCACAATATTCGCCAAATTTTCCTTTAGATTCTCATGAATTTTATGTTAAATCTAAGATATGATCACAAAATATTATTGGAAATTGATTAGAGACACTTACCCAATGATTTGGAGTAGTTTGGATCTTTGGAAAATCGCCCGTTGAGGTTAAGGTTTTGAGAAAATTGAAAAATGGGTGAAAATCTCGTCAAAAACAGACTTAACAGGCCTTAGATGTCGCATTTGCGACCCAGCAAATTGCGAACAAAGCAGGGCTGGTAGAAGTTGTATTTGCGATAAAAAGTTTGCATTTGCGAACTAGGCATCGCAAATGCGATGAAAAAGTTCACATTTGCGAACACACCAGAAACCAACAATTTTTCCCAACACGAAAATGAGCATAACATCCTCATACGATGTCCAAATTCGATGATTCTTTTTCCTATGGCTCTGTAATTTTGATACGGATCTAATGGTTTAAAAAAACTGAATTTGGATCTCATTTTCTCAATGTGATTATTTTTTCTTGAAGAAACGATGATGAAGCATCGAAAAACAAGCGCAACATAGCCTAAACCTATCTGAAACTCACCTGAACGATGATGAAGCATCCAAAAACAAGCGCAACATAGCCTAAACCTATCCGAAACTCACCCAAGCACTCAGGGTTCCAAACCAAACATTCACGCAAGTCTAAAAATATCATATGGACTTGCTCGTGCGATCAAATCATCACAATAATATCAAAAACTAAGAATTTAACCTCAAAGCTCATGATTTTTTCAAGTACACTCATATTTTCTAATTTTTCAACCGGACGTCCAAATCACGTCAATTCAATTCTGGTTCTCACCAAATTTTACATATAGGACTTAAATATCATAACAAACTTGTACCAAGATTTGGAACCAAAATACGGGCCCGATACCAGCGACTTCAAATATTAATTCATTTCTTTATTTCCTTTAAAAACCAACTCAACAATTTTCTTCAAAACAAAATTTCTAAGGTTAGGGACCTCGGAATTCAATTCCGAGCATATGCTCAAGTCCCATATTTTACCGCGGACATCTCGGAATCGTCGATATATAGATCTTGGTTTGTTTAACAAAAATGTTGATAAAAGTCAACTTAAACTAAATTTTAACTCTAGAAATTACTATATTTTTCATATTTTCACATAAAATCTTTCTGGTTTCATGCCCGGACTACGAACGCAAGTAGATATACATAATATGAAGATGCTCTTGACCTCAAACTACCGAACCGTATGCAATTTCTCAAAACGACCAATTGAGTCGTTATACTAGGATCCGAACTCCTTGGACTAGAAACGGCAATAGGGATAGGACAGCGGGAATCAGCATTATGTACCAGAATTATCTCGCCCTAAAGTTCTTGAATTTCTTCTACGGTCGGGTTTTTAAGCTCTTCCAGTTGAGCATCCAGTTAAGCTGATGAAGTTATTCTTCTTATTTGGAGGGGAGCCAATTCATCATTGGCTTCTCCATCTTCAACAACAACCACTATGGTCGTCTTGGTTGTTGTTGTCACGACCCGATATCCCAACTTCGGGGTCTGATGGCGCCTAACATTCACTTGCTAGGAAAGCCAATGTGAGATAATTAAACAGCAATTTTTAAATAGCTAAAACACATTGATGATATACAACGATAAATAGAAACCAAACCAACACCATACTAATATAAGTCACCTGATAATATCAACTCCCAAGGATCCGGAGTCACAAGTATACGAGAAACTAGAAGTCTACAAATTGAGTCTGAAATAAATACAATTGTTTTGAAGGAAATGAATAGTAAAAGTGGGAAAAGGAGGGAGACTTCAAGGTCTACGAACTCCAGCAGATCTACCTCAAGTATCCATATGCAATGATCCAAGTTATCACACCTCACGCACCGCTGGGACCAATACCACTATCTGCACAAAAAGTGCAGATGTGTAGGATGTGTACAACTGACCTAATGTACTCCGTAAGTGTCGAGCCTAAACTCGAAGAGGTAGTGACGAGGCTATTACGGGACACCTACGTAAATAAACCTAGATAAAGCGTATATAAAGCAGCAATAATCACAGAGAATGATAACATACAAAGTAGGAGGGAACATATATAATAGCTAAGACAGGTATGAAATCACGAAATAGTCAATTAAATCATCAACTAATGAACTTTGATAAACCAATGATATGAAAATGTTACGGCATCACCTGTTGTGCTTTTATTCTCATACTCACTATGTAACAATAAATAAATGAGATGAATGGCACGACATCACCCTTCGTGCTTTTACTCTTTTATTTACCATATAATAATAAATAAATGATATATATAGCACAACATCACCCTTCATGATTTTACACTCTTCCTCACAATGTAATGAAAATAATATGAATTCAGGAAATAAATAATGCGGAGAATGTAGTTAACGTCAGATATGATGCCAAGATACCAAACTTCAACTTCCAAGGAAAATAATCAAGAAGTAATAATCTAACCTAACATGGATATCATAATTAACAATGTGATAAAATACAAGAAAACAAGTTACACCCGCATGCTTTAATCCAAAAATAACACATAAGTAATCGTTACCTCACATATACGTTGATCTCTCACATAAAACACGAAGCAAATAGACTTGTCACACCTCCTTTTTACGAAGGCTTATCGGCCTTTACTATACCTCGGGAAGAGATATAGTAATAAAAGAGTTTTTTCCAATTTAAGGACAATCGAAACGGGATTCATTTTTTATTTAAGATTCAGAGTCGCCACTTGGGAGATTTGTGGTGTCCCAAGTCACCGGTTTGAATCCCGAATCGAGGAAAGGGTTGACTCTGTATTACAATCGCGAAACAGAAATCCGGGTAAGGAATTCTGTTAACCCGGGAGAAGGTGTTAGGCACTCCCGAGTTCCGTGGTTCTAGCACGGTCGCTCAACTGTTGTATTTGGCTAAAGTATTTGATTTTAATACATGTTATCCTATTTGTGCAATTTTACAATTAATTACCGCTTTTTGTTAAATTATTTTTTATTTTTAAGAAAGTGAACGTTGTTTAAGAACATATTTTTGGATCACGTCACATGAAATACACCCGGATCCTCGACACATTCCTATTCAATATTTTTGGATTTGGATTTGGGTCACATGAAATGCACACCCGTATTTAGGAATGTAATTTGATTAAAATCGCGTCTAAAGAGACTAACGCATTGTTATCTTTTGGGAAGGCTGTGAAATTTGCTAAACGGCCCGTCCCGAATCTCTAAGTATTTTTATATAAGTAACTAATGAGGGCCCCACAATTGTATATTTTATTTGGCGAAGCTCGTCTCATTTTTATTATTAGAAGGCCAACTTAAAGCAAAATAAAATTTTCTATTTATTATTTGTCTCTAAAAGGCCAATTAATTTACAATTATAATTTCGGGCCTCGAATTCAAGTTCGAATTCAAACAAAAGGGAAAACCCTTTTAGCTTGAACCCGCTACCTAATTCGAAACGCAATTTTATATCATGGCGTTTTAACTTTGCGAGGGCCATGGAAATTCAACTAATGGCACACCTCAATTCTAATTTTAAAGGATTGTACTCAACTAAAGAAAACTACGGATATTAATGAATTGTTTTTCCATCCTGCTTTGAGATTATTGCATCGAAGGTATTTAGTGATCAATCAATTACAAATAGTCAACAATAAGAAAGAAAAAATAAAATGATAAAAGACTACGATTCAACCTAATACGTCTAACTGTATCAATTTGAGAGGAAGTTGACATTAACTACTGTTCACTATTTTCTTTAAGAGGACAAACGTGATTAATAAAACAGGATGCCATATTTACAAAACTATTGAAACGAAAGCTTCTATAAAAAAAATCGCATTACACAGTAGAAATTATTCCAATGCCGAATAGTTTCTGCCGTATATAAAAATGTATATTTACATGCAAAGCATTCACTGCTAACAAATTAACGTAACTGAGAATATCAACGATTCACATGGCCAAGCATGGATTTGGTTAGTTTCATAAGAGGAGTTTCAATTATAAAACCAACAAACACATGGATCCACCCTAATTACATGAGCAATTATTTACAGCAGCCGAGAATTTAGACACGAGAAAAATTTCAGATGCACAGCCAAAAACAAATATCCAACTTAAATCTTAGGCTTAAACATTTAAAGCTAACAAATCAGATGGAAAGCAATCTAGGAGACAACCATATTGAAACCACAAAAATCAAGCTTAGATTCAGCAAACAATTCTAATTTTCATTCATACATTTAAAGGAAAATTTGAAAGCGAGAAATCACATACACATGGATTATCATAATCAAATGATTTTATGAACAGATTATCATCACATAAAGAACAAAACAGATCTTAATTTTCACAGAGACGAAGGGACGTCATCCCATAGCCAAACAAACAAAAATACGATTCAAACCAACACAATTTGTATTCAAATTTTCATTCCATTTAAACGAGTACTACAAGTTTAGGAATATGTATGCACTTGTTTGAAGCAAGAGCGAAAACCAAGCTGGACCAAAAAACCAGTAAAGAAGAGATGCGACTACAACCTCGAACAGAACCTCGGACAACGACCACACACAACTATAAAGCTCGCCGGAGAGCTGGAGAAGATGACGGACTGGAGTGTGTGTGTGTGTGTGTTGTGGAGTTGGAGACGACGCTAGTAGAGCTGGTCGTTTGGGATGGTGTTGGCTGCTATGAGCTATGAGCGGGGGCATTTGGAGAAGAGAATATGAAGCAGCGGCGATGGCTACTGGAGGTGGTCGTTTGGAGCGAAGAAGCCGAAGCAGAAACTGGTTCGACGAGCTGGTCGGAGACGGGCAGCAGCTGTTTTGGTCGTTTGCTGCTGAACGTATGGGGTGACAGTGCTGTTGTGGTTCTCCGGCGATCTGATGGAGAAGACGACCAAGCAGCAATGGCGAAAAGCTGGCTGGGAACGACATAACAGTAGGTGGTCGTTGCTCGCTTTCGGACGGGGGCTGGGGTGTTTTTGACAATGGACACTGGTGGTCGACTGAAGAAGATGGTGCAAGGGTGTTTTTGTGTTAAGAAGATGAAGAAGGTTTTTAATGTGTTCAAAAATCTGAGAGTGTAATGCCTTTTGAATTTTTAAGGCGTTATATTTTTTCAATTTTTTGTAATTCCCTTCTTTTCAGGCGTTATTTTTTTTCCTTATTCAATGTGTTTTTTTTCCTTTATTGTGTATTGTGTGTGTATTTATAGTGATGGGGTGGGGAGTAGTTTTGGGGGTAAAATATTTTGGGGAAGGTTTTGGGGGGGAAATATTTTGGGGAAGGTTTTGGGGGGAAAATATTTTAGGCTTTTCAAATGTTTGGCCAATTTGAATTTAAGACCAAGCCTTTTCACTTCCCTCTTCTTTTTGTTGTTCTTTTCTTTCTTTAATTAATTAAAAACCTAAACTAAATTCCTAAATTAATTCAAATTGTAAAATTAAGCTAATTATCTAACTATGTAAAAATGATCATTTTTTTTGTAATTTTTGATTAATAGCACAATTAACTCAATGTAATTAATTCCTAAATGCAAATTAAACCTAAGGTGGCATGAAATTAAAATGTGATTCCCCCATTTCAATCTTCAAAACATACCAAGTACCAACTACACAGTTAAACACCTTTTAATTGATTCACATATTTGCCTTCTGTATTTGCCGATTCCTAACATCATTGGACAACAATCTCGGTACCACGAATGATCCCTTTAGACTTGATGCATTCTTGCCTTTAGCTTTAAATCGATGAGGCATGGCGCATTTCCACAATATTTCTTTATGTTCTATTTTCCCCAGTTTCACTTGATTCAGGTTTCAAAGTATTCCAGTATGTTCTTATTTCTTTCGAATGCCCTCACATCTTCAATATTGTTTCATTGCTAAACTGACTTTTAAAAACCAGGTCGAGAATTATGTGTGCATGTCATGTCACCAAAGTCAGCGTAAAAAGAATTGTAAAATGACTAAAAACGAAATGATTAGAAATGTCAGGAAATAGAGAATTGTATTAGACTGATGGTGAAAAGGGTTGAAACAACAAAACGAACAGACTAGACTAGAATTACAAACCTAGACGGCACTAAACAAGTTATTATTACAAAGCAAAGTGGAAAGATAGAAGGGTTTGACTCCCAAGACAATATCCGGATTATAACCCTGAAATAACCCGGGCAACAGAAATGACACCAAAATAAACCATCAAAACTCCAAGAGATGGAGCGCCTTCCCAATTGCCAAGCATGGCATCTTAGCCACTGAGTTCTGCATTAATGTTGCCAAGTGCACAATCTGCTGCAATATCTTCAACTTCAGTCGACAATTTCTCAAGAAGATTCTCATCCCCCATGCCACCGGGCATCATCCCCACCAAGTGTGCCTCCTCATGTAATGGATGCGACATGATATTCTAAGTGCCACTGTACTGAATCAAATTTTCCTTGATCATCCTTTCTATTTCTCTTTTCAAATCCCGACAATTTTCCACATTGTGCCCCAGAGCATTGGAGTGGTATTCACACCTTTTAGATGAGTCAAAGTTTCTCGCACGTCGGTCCACCTGATTTGGAGAAATGGGTGCAATCATGTCATGTTGTTTTAACTTCTCAAATAAGCTTGTATAGGACTCTCCTATTGGTGTAAAACTATCTTTCAACTTTTGTTCCTTTCTATACCCCTGGCTTGGATGTAGGTTATAAGGTACTTGAAAATTTTGCGGAGGCTGGTGGAGATTTCGTGATGTTCCTGCTCGGTTTCTTGGGTGATTTGATGGTTGGGCAACATACTGTGACGGATCAATAGAGTATGGGGGGTTTGGAGGTGGATAGTAATGCTTAAGGGGGCCATGGAAAACCTGATGAGGTTGCACATACCTTCGAGATATTCTCCTAGGACCTCTTCTCGACCTTGATATCATCATGATTTCTTCATCCCTCCCATTCACATCACCAGATTTAATTTGGACAGCCTGAGTTGCATCTTTGAGAGCTGCTTGACTTATAATTCTGCCTGTCTTAAGACCGTTCTCTACCATTTCTCCTATTTTGATTATTTCTACAAAGGATTTACCAGCTGCGGACATCATATTTTGAAAGTAATCCGGCTCTTGAGCCTGAAGGAAGACAGTGATTAACTCGTGGTCATCCATGGGTGGCTTAGCTCGAGCTGCTTGTTGCCTCCATTTAATGGCATATTCTCTGAAACTTTCACTTGGTTTCCTCTTCAGGTTTGAAAGGGAAATGCTGTCTGGGGCAATGTCGATGTTGTATTGGAGCTGTTTGACAAATGTCTGTGCCATGTCATTCCAAACGTGCCAGCTAGATGTGTCTTGGTCCAAAAACCATTCAGATGCTACTCCCGAGAGGCTTTCCCCAAAATAAGCTATAAGCAATTCTTCATTTCTTCCCACACCTCTCAATTGGTTGCAATACCTTTTCAGGTGGGCTATGGGGTCTCCATGTCCATCGTACTTTTCAAATTTGGGAACCTTGAAACCAGGCGGCAAGTGGACATCGGGGAACATGCATAGATCTCTGAAGGCAACACTCTTTTGACCTGCCATTGCTTGCGTGTTTTTTAGCCGTTGTTCTAATCTTTTCACTCTTTGGGCTATTTCTTCCTGTACCCCCTTTCGGGTAGGCTTCTCGATGTTTGCAGGAAGATCAAACGAGCACGAGTGGTACTCGGGAGAGTGGTACTGTTCTTGCTGTGTAGCAAATTGTGACTTATGACAAGGCTGTCCCTGGCCATTGGCTCAGGCTTGACGCATTTTGGTCATTTGTTGTTTCAGTGTTCTATTTTCCTCAACCATAGTAGATCCTTGTTGAACCCTCTGACCCTGAGTCTCTTGAGCACTCGTAACAGCTTCTATGTCAGTTATCATTTTCCTTGGATCTTGTGTTTCCAGCTTACCACAACCAACCACCTCAACTTTCTTCACAATTCAAAATAAAATCTGTTAGAATGGATTGAGTCGGTCCTCATTATTAACAACATCTTTTCGCATTTTTCAATTTTCTTTTCCATTTTTTTTTTGCTTTTTTTTTATTTTGGTTGTGGTCGAATCTTATGGAGATTGCCTACGTATCATGACCCCGCATGAATCAGATCGTGCGTAGTTCTTGCAAATTAACGCAAAAATAAAGAGATATTTTTTGGGATTTTCAAATTTTGTTTTTCTTGAAAGGAAACTATAGAAGCCTACTCCAACTACAAACTCAATGACTAAAACTGGATCAAGAGTACATCAAAACTTCATATCCTGGGGCCCGTGGGGCATCACTCGGCATCGCCACAGGCTTCCGCAAGACTGAGAAGGTTTCAATGTCAACTGCGACTATTTTTTAACAACAACTGGCCATGTAATGGCTTATTTTGACAAATGGCTATTTTTGCAAAATTTCGTTTAAGAAACTACAAACTCAATGATTAAAAACACATCAAAATTTTTCATCCTGTTTAAGAAATTACAAACTCTATGATTAAAATTACATCAAAATTTTTCATCTTGGGGCTCATGGGTCATCACTCAGCATCACCACAGGCCAACGCAAGACTGAGAAAGTTTTAATGTCAATTGTGGTTATTTTAGCAAAAATCGGCCATGTAATGGCTTATCTAGCAAGGTGGCTATTTTTGTAAAAGTTGTTAAATGACCAAACTTTATTTTGCGGATACGGCCTTTCAGCATTTCCGCAAGGGAGATTTTAAGG
>MU776676.1:50426-72630 GCA_026770625.1 Nicotiana glauca
TCCCGAGTTCCGTGGTTCTAGCACGGTCGCTCAACTGTCGTATTTGGCTAAAGTATTTGATTTTAATACATGTTATCCTATTTGTGCAATTTTAGAATTAATTACCGCTTTTTGTTAAATTATTTTTTATTTTTTAAGAAAGTGAACGTTGTTTAAGAACATGTTTTTGGATCACGTCACATGAAATGCACCCGGATCCTCGACACATTCCTATTCAACGTTTTTTGATTTGGATTTGGGTCGCATGAATGCACACCCGTATTTAGGAACGTAATTTTATTAAAATCGCGTCTAAAGAGACTAACGCCTTGTTATCTTCTGGGAAGGCCGTGAAATTTGCTAAACGGCCCGTCCCGAATCTCTAAGTATTTTTATATTAAGTAACTAATGAGGGCCCCGCAATTGTATATTTGATTTGGCGAGGCTCGACTCATTTTTATTATTAGAAGGCCAACTTAAAGCAAACTAAAATTTTCTATTTATTATTTGTCTCTAAAAGGCCAATTAATTTACAATTATAATTTCGGGCCTCGAATTCAAGTCCGGATTCAAACAAAAGGGAAAATACTTTTAGCTTGAACCCGCTACCTAATTCGAAACGCAATTTTATATCATGGCATTTTAACTTTGCGAGGGCCATGGAAATTCAACTAATGGCACACCTCAATTCTAATTTCAAAGGATTGTACTCAACTAAAGAAAACTACGGATATTAATGAATTGTTTTTCCAACCTGCTTTGAGATTATTGCATCGGAGGTATTTAGTGATCAATCAATTACAAATAGTCAACAATAAGAAAGAAAAAACAAATTGATGAAAGACTACGATTCAACCTAATACGTCTAACTGTATCAATTTGAGAGGAAGTTGACATTAACTACTGTTCACTATTTTCTTTAAGAGGACAAACGTGATTAATAAAACTGGATGCCATATTTACAAAACTATTGAAACGAAAGCTTCTATAAAAAAAAATCGCATTACACAGTAGAAATTATTTCAATGCCTAATAGTTTCTGTCGTATATAAAAAATGTATATTTACATGCAAAGCATTCACTGCTAACAAATTAACGTAACTGAGAATATCAACGATTCACATGGCCAAGCACGGATTTGGTTAGTTTCAGAAGAGGAGTTTCAATTATAAAACCAACAAACACATGGATCCACCCTAATTACATGAGCAATTATTTACAGCAGCCGAGAATTTAGACACGAGAAAAATTTCAGATGCACAGCCAAAAACAAATATCCAACTTAAATCTTAAGCTTAAACATTTAAAGCGAACAAATCAGATGGAAAACAATCTAGTAGACAACCATATTGAAACCACAAAAATCAAGCTTAGATTCAGCAAACAATTCTAGTTTTCATTCATACATTTAAAGAAAAAATAGAAAGAGAGAAATCACATACATATGGATTATCATAATCAAATGCTTTTATGAATATATTATCATCACATAAAGAACAAAACAGATCTTAATTTTCATAGAGACGAAGGGACGTCATCCCATAGCCAAACAATCAAAAATACGATTCAAACCAACACAATTTGGATTCAAATTTTCATTCCATTTAAACGAGTACTACAAGTTTAGGAATATGTATGCACCTGTTTGAAGCAAGAGCGAAAACCAAGCTGGACCGAAAAACCAGTAAAGAAGAGATGCGACCACGACCTCGAACGGAACCTCGGATAACGAACACAGACAACTATAAAGCTCGCTGGAGAGCTAGAGAAGATGACGGACTGGAGTGTGTGTGTGTGTTGTGGAGTTTGAGACGACGCTGTAGATCTGGTCGTTTGGGATGGTGTTGGCTGCTATGAGCTATGAGCGGGGGCGTTTGGAGAAGAGAATATGAAGCAGCGGCGATGGCTGCTGGAGGTGGTCGTTTGGAGCGAAGAAGCCGAAGCAGAAACTAGTTCGACGAGCTGGTCGGAGACGGGCAGCAGCTGTTTTGGTCGTTTGCTGCTGAACGTATGGGGTGACAGTGCTGTTGTGGTTCTCCGGCGATCTGATGGAGAAGACGACCAAGCAGCAATGGCGAAAAGCTGGCTGGGAACGACATAACAGTAGGTGGTCGTTGCTCGCTTTCGGACGGGGGCTGGGGTGTTTTTGACAATGGACACTGGTGGTCGACTGAAGAAGATGGTGCAAGGGTGTTTTTGTGTTAAGAAGATGAAGAAGGTTTTTAATGTGTTCAAAAATCTGAGAGTGTAATGCCTTTTGAATTTTTCGGGCGTTATATTTTTTCAATTTTTTGTAATTCCCTTCTTTTCAGGCGTTATTTTTGTTCCTTATTCAATGTGTTTTTTTTTCCTTTATTATGTATTGTGTGTGTATTTATAGTGATGGGGTAGAGAGTAGTTTTGGGGGGAAAATATTTTGGAGAAGGTTTTGGAGGGAAAATATTTTAGGCTTTTCAAATGTTTGGCCAATTTGAATTTAAGACCAAGCCTTTTCACTTCCCTCTTCTTTTTGTTGTTCTTTTCTTTCTTTAATTAATTAAAAATCTAAACTAAATTCCTAAATTAATTCAAATTGTAAAATTAAGCGAATTATCTAACTATGTAAAAATGATTATTTTTTTTGTAATATTTGATTAATAGCACAATTAACTCAATATAATTAATTCCTAAATGCAAGTTAAACATAAGGTGACATGAAATTAAAATGTGATACTTTTTTTTATTATTTTTCTATGATTTTTAAAAATATTAAAAATGCATGCGATGCAACTAAATAAAGAAAAACACCTAAAAATCAATAAAAATTATCTTGGTCTATTTTTAGGAGTTATTTTCATATAGGGCAAAAATCACGTGCTTACAAGACTAACAAGTCCTAATACCCCAAGTCAAGGTTAACCACGACAATTATTGTCACAACCCAAAATTCACTATAGGTCGTGATGGCGCCTAACGACACCGTCAAGCAAGCCAACGGTGATCGATCAACTTAATTGCTCATTTTTATTACTTGAAATCATAATTCCCATTAATTATGCATCCCACGTATTCGATGCCTCAAATCACATCAAAAACAAAAGTCACACCTCAATTCAAGTCTATTAAAACTAATGAATTCCACTTATGCAATCGATTCCAAAACATATCAAATCAACTCCGATTACCTCAAATTTGCACATAAATCATAAATGACACAACGAACATATTTCAACTTCCGGAACTAAAATTCAATCCAGGTAATCCCGAAGTCAACTCTAAGTCAAACTTCTAAACTCTCCAAACTTCTATTTTTCCAACTTTTGACATGTTAAGCCAAGGTGATGTCGTGTCATTTCATTCATATTATTATATGGCGAGGACGAGAGTAAAAGCATGAATGATGATGCCATTTCATTTCATTCATATATTACATGGTGAGGACGAGAGTAAAAGTACGAAGGATGATGCATTACCATTTTAATATCATTTATTTAATTGATTTCCAATTTTGGTGATTTACTTGGTTATTTCATGTCTTCATACTTGATGTATTTATTATATCTTCCATTTTTCGTATGTCCCCTCCCAGTTAGTATTTTATCATTCTTCTTGTTATTTTATTGCTTTATATACACTTGTACATGTTTAATTATATAGGTGCCCAGTCATAGTCTCATCACTACCTCGTCGAGGTTAGGATCGACACTTATGGAGTACATTAGTTCGATTGTACTCATACTAAACTTTTACACTTCTTGTGTAGATACTGGTATTTGTTCTAGCTTTATGGCCTTAAAATACCAAAAAATGAGAAACGGCCATGGCGAAACGATGACTATTTTTCCTTGGATTGTTTTTAATGGGCTGGAAAAAATTTGGGCGATTCGTTCCAGTTGGCCAGATGCATGCACTTGGCGTGGGATATAACACATGAAAATCTTTGAATCGGACAGAAATCGAGTTTTACGGTCCTAAAATGCCAAAAAACGAGGAACAGTCATGACGAAGTGATGAATATTATTCTTTGTATCATTTTTGATGGGCCAAAAATATTGTAGACGATTCGGTTTCGGCCGCCCATATGCAAGCATATGGCGTGGGCCACACGAAAATTTGGAAATCAGGCGAAGTTTTAGTTTTATGCCACCAAAAAAGCAAAAATGAGGAACAGTCATGACCTTGGGTTGTATATAATAAGCCGGCAAAATATTAGGTGATTCAAGTCCAATCACCTGGATGCATGTAGATGGTGTGGGCTATAGCACACGAAAATTTGAGAATCAGACGGAGTTCCAGTTTTATGATCCCAAAACGCAAAAAATAAGGAACGATCATGGCAATGTGATAACTATTGTTCCTCGAGTCATTTTTTATGGGAAGAAAAAGTTAGGCGATTCGGATTCGATCGCTCGAATGCATGCAGACCAACTGAGATATAACACATGAAAATCTCAAAATTAGGCCAAGTTCTAGTTTTATGGATTCAAAATACCCAAAAATAAGGAACAATCATGGAGAAGCAATGACTATTATTCCTTGGGTCATTTTTATGTGCCGGTAAAATTTTAGGCAATTCGGATCAGGTCAATTGGATACAAGCATATGGAATAATATCTACTTATCGGGCAGAGTTCAAGCTTTATGACCTAAAAATGCCAAAACAAATGAGGAACGGTCATGGAGAAACGATGACTATTGTTCCTTGGATCGTTTTTTATGGACCATCAAAATTTTAGGCTATTCAGGTACGATCGTCCATATGCCATCCCCAAGAGAGGAACCTACAAATATCTTGGAATAATCTTCGAAAATGGGAAGATCAACAATGATGTAACACATCTTATTGGAGCATGGTGGATGAAATAGAGGCTCGCATCCAGTATCTTACGTGAAACAAATATGCTACCATGACTTAAAACTAAATACTATAGAGTGGTTGTTAGACCAACTATATAAGAACTCACACGTTCAGAAGATAAAAGTGGCAAAAATGAAGATGCTTAGATGGATGTGTGGTTATTTTAAGTGAGATAAGATTAGGAACAAAGGTATACGAAACAAGCTGGGAGTGACCTCCATATTGGACAAGACGAGGGAAGCATAGCGGAGATGGTTAGGGCATATGAAGAGGAAGTGCATATATGTCCCAATGATGAGGTGCAAAAGATTAGCAATGATAAGTCTAGGGAGAGGTAAAGGTATATCGCAAAACAATTGAGGAGAGGTGATTAGATAGGACATGATAATCCTTCAGCTCTCCGAGAAAATGAGGTCGATTATTAGGGTAGAAGGTTAGTAGGAAGTTGAGTGATTTTCCTCTTTTATGTGGGATGGCATGGTTTTAGGTTAGAGAACCTTATCTTCTCCCTTTTCCCCTTATTATTATTGTGTTGTTGTTGTTGTTGATGTGGTGGTGGTGGTGGCCATCGTCATCGTTGTTGTGAACTCGTGATTTTTGCCCGACTAGAAATACTTCTACAAAAACTAAAAAATAGGTTTTCTAAATTATTTTTTAGTTTTGTGGGATTTTCTTAATTAATTGTTTGCATTATTTTGCACATTTAATATTTCTAAAATCATAAAAAATATCAAAAATATCAAATCATCATTACATAGCATTTTTAGGCTTTAATTGCATTTAAAATTTAATTGCATAAGTTAATTGCATTTATTAAATAGAAAATCACAAAAACAAATTGGTCATTTTACATTTTAGCCTTATCTTTAAATTAGTAATTTTATTTTATTGGTTTTAAAATTGATTAGTTGTTCAAATATTAGAAATAGTTAGTTAAGTTTATTTCATAAATTAGATTTAATTTAGGAACTACTCTAGGTTTTTAATTAATTAAGTTACGATTTTTAAAATCAAAGAAAAAAAAAGAGAAAGGGTTTTGTTAGTTCCGGATTTGGGCCAAGATAAGGTCTAGGCCCAAATTTTCCTCATTAAGCCACCCTAATCCAACCCAAACACCCAAAAAACCTGGTCCAGCCCCCACTTAAAAAAACGACGTCGTTTTAGTAACAGCGATCTTAGCCATTAATCTTCCTTGATTTAACGACCCAGAACTAAACACCCCCACCCTTGATAACTGTTCGAATGGACCCCCTAACCCCAAAACACCCCCTCATTCTCTCCTCTCTCTTAGAGACTAACCCTAGCCGCCCCTAAACTCTTCACCTTCTCCGCCGTCCGAAAATCGCCTCACGGCAGCGAACCACCCCCAAACCACTCCAAATTAACATCCCACAATCCCCATCCTCCCCTCTTTACTAATCCACTATTAGTTTTCCCAAATTTCTCACCAAACCCGTTGAATTTCATATCTAAGAAGTAGTGAAAAACTAGGATTGCTTTCTCTTTGATTTTCTTCTAAAATCGGGTCCGTTTTACGTTATAACTTACATCAATCGATTTTTCTCGTTGAGAGCTATTGAATGATGTTGGTTTCATAACGTTTGACAAACACCAAATCCAATCAAGAACGTCACTAACTTTGTCGGAACTCCGGCAAAGTTCTTTCTTCTCCGATTTAACCTCCAAACCTCCCCAGAACCACACCTCCCTTCACCTTGAATCCAAAGACCCCATCAAAATCTTTTAATTTTCAAATTAGATAACCTAGAAATCTTAATGGTCATTGGTGTATCTGGTTTTACAGAGGTCCTCTTGTCAATATGTCCCATCAGGAACTCAAATTTTAGATGGGTCTCTTGGCACAATGACTTTTAGCAAATTGGTGATTGGTCTCAAATCGGCAGAATCCGATTTATGTAACGACCCAACTGGTCGTTTTGAAGCTTTTGCACTTTGATCGCCAGTTCTCGAGCATGAATTTCCCCGTATTATGTATTATGACAGATGTATATCGTTGGTTTTGGTTTTCAGGAAAATCGGAATGAATTTGAAGGAACAATCTCAGTTGAAAGCTTTGAATTTGAAAGGTTTGATCAAGAGTTGACTTATTTGTATATGAGCTCGGATTGGAATTTTTATGATTTGGTTAGCTTTGTTGGGTGATTTATGACTTAGGACCATGATCGAAATGTATTTTGGAAGTCTGTGGAAGGATTTGGCTTGAATTGGCAAAGTTAGTAATTTGGCGAATTTCGGTTGATAGGTGAGATTTTGTTTCGAGGGTCAGAATGAAATTTCGAGAGTTGGTGTAGCTTCGTTATGTCATTTGTGATATGTGTGCAAAATTTCAGGTCATTCGGACGTCGTTTGGTCGGGTTTTTGATCGAAGGAGTAATTTGGAAGTTTTGGAATTCTTAAGCTTGAATCCGAGGGTGATTTGATGTTTTGATGTTGTTTTGACTGTTCTGAAGGTTGGAAAAATTTTGAATGATGTTATGGGTTGTGTTGGCATGTTTGGTCGGGGTCCCATGAGGCTTGGATAAGTTTTGGAGGAGTTTTTGGAAGATTTTTTCGTTTTAAGCATAAGCATGTAATGATCCAAAGGTCCATTTTTAGTTCTAGTGATCGAAATTTGATTTCGAGACTTCCAAAATTTTGAAAATGAATTATAGGAGTGATATGGAAAGTTTGGTTTAATTTCATCAAGTCGCAATTGGGTTTTTGATGCGAAACATGTGTTAATTGTTTAACGAGCGAAATAGGTATCGCACTAAGAAAACAAGCTTGGAATTGAGTTTCGATTGAAGGACTATGTTCGTATCATTATTTATGACTCATAGGAACAAGAATAATCGAATTTTGGGTTCGTATGATGGAGTTAGAGCCTTATTAGTGAAATTAAAGACTGCTGGTGCATCAGATCTGGTGTGCACGACTTGGGGTAAGTCACTTGTAATCATTTCTACTCCATAATATTGATTTATCATCGAATAATCCGACTAGATTATATATTTTTGAGGTGTAAAATGGGAATTTGGACCTAGGGATTTGAAAATAAGATTTGGAGACCAAATTATTATCGGAATTTAGTAATTTTGGTATGGTTGGACTCGTGGTTGAATGAATTGTCGGATTTTGTGAGTTTTGTCGAATTCCGAAGCGTGGGCCCGGGGGGCGGGTTTGAGAAATCTCAGGTTTTTTTTATGCAAATTGGATATTTTCGAGTGGGTTTTGTTCCCATAGCATATTTTAATGATTATGTACTGATTGTGGCTAGATTTGAAGCATCCGGAGGTCGATTCATGTGAGTAAAGGCATCACGGGCTAGAGTTTGGACTGTATCAAGGTATGTAATGATTGTAAATATTGTCCTGAGGGTTTGAAACCCCGGATTACACATCGTAGTTCTATGTTGAGGTGACTTATACGCTAGATGACGAGCGTGGGGTAGAGCACCACTGGGAATTATAGTTACACATCGTAGTTTTAAATGCGCATTTGATAGTTAATTGTTTGATATTATAATATTTTGGGTTGTACGCCATGTTTAGGGTCTTGTGCCGACTTGTTGAGACCCTTAGGGGCATTTTTACTATTTTTCTCACTCTATTTGTTTGAAAGCATATCCTCAGTCATGTTTTACCTGTTTATTGCTTAAAACTAGCTTTGTCACTATATTCTTAAAAATGAGGAAACAATTTTGGGCTGAGTTCCCTGTTTTACTGATGGTCCGAGTGATCGTGAGATGATGACTGATATAGACCGAGCGTCTGATTGTGAGATAGATGACTGAGATAGACTAAGAGTCTGATGGTGAGGTTAATAATTGAGAGAGGTCGGGGGCCTAGTTGTGAGGATTATATATCTATGGATCGGGCTGCACACCGTAGCAATGTGTGTGTGTGTGTGTGTATATGTGGGGGGGGGATCGGGCTACATGTCGCAGCGATACTTATATGATCGAGTTGCACGCCGCAGCGATATGTTGGATCGGGCTGCACGCAGCAGCAATATAGCGCTTGGGCTGTAGGAGCCCTTCCGGAATCTGCAAACCCCCAGTGAGCACAGTCGACTATATATATGGATCGGGCTACACGCCACAGCGATATGAGGATCGGGCTACACGCCTCAGCGATATGAGGATTGGGCTGCACGCCGCAGCGATATGAGGATCGGGTTGCACGCCACAGCGATTACTATGTGGTACCTATTTAGCGTGAATGCTGAGTGCGAGTACTGATTGGTAAGAGTCGAGTCATGAGTGACAGAGAGGCTAGCCCGAGGGGCGATAGATATATAATACATGCATATTAGTAATGTTTTGACTGAGAGGCATGTTTATGGACTTATTGATTTCACTACTCTTTAAATTGAGTTTCTATCGAATATGTTGATTTATCGATTGTTTTCACTCATCTTTATATGGAGCCTCTGTCGAAACGTTACACAAATGTTTTAAAATAACTTTTATTTAAACTGGGTTTTATGAGATGTTCAGAAATAAATCACTGATTTGACATTGGTTATTTCCACTGAGATTTTCAATTTATGAAGTGTTTATTATTATTGTTTTGCCCGAGGGGCTGTTTTTACGAACTATGTTTTGCTTGAGGAGCCGATTATGATTTTAAATCTCTATTATTATTTTAAATGGTATTGAACCCCTACTGGAACTGTTGGAAGGTATTTCAAAATGACTTTTATTAAAAGCTGGATTTTGAAAGGGAAGATTGACTTGTACTTTGATTTGGAAGCTTGTTGTGCTCATTGAATTTAACATAAATGTGGATTCATTGTTTCCTACTACTCGGTCTTTATTTACCCTTATTACTTACTGGGTTGGAGTACTCACATTACTCCCTGCACCTCGTGTGCAGATTCAAGTATTTTGGAACTCGGTAGCCAGTATTGGTTGCGCAGACACGGAGTCTTCAGAGTTAGCAAGGTGGCTGCACGACGCTCGCGGCACCGCTTCCTCTACCTTATTGTTATTACTGTATTTAGTACATTTTAAGACTTTTGTTGTATTCAAACCTTGATAGTTGCTCATGACTAGTGACACCCCGATGTCGGGCATGTATTTTTATTCCGCATTGTTATTTCAGAATTTTATTATGAAACATGAATTAATTAAAGGTTTTAAAATGAATCTTAATGCTTAAAGGGTTAATGTGAGTGTTGTGTCGGCTGGCCTCGTCGTCACGAGAGGCGCCATCACGACCGGGCCGGTTTGGAATCGTGACAGTTTAGGTATACCCCTTTTCTTTCATTTTTTTTTCCTTTTCCTGCTTGATTTCTTTTACTGTTATCAGTTATTTTATTTTTCTCTTGTTTGTTTTGTTTTGATTGATAAGACTGTCTAGATAGTTACATGCAATTAGTTTAACCCATAAGTTTGTTTAATTTAATCAAAGTTAGGTTAATTAAGTTAGCTACTAAATATTATTGCATTACTGTTTTTGTTTTTCCTCTCGCTTTTGTTGTTTTTCTTTTGTTTGTTGTCTTGGATTTAGGTTTGTTTAGATTAATTACTCAGTAAAGTTAAGGTCATTTAGTTTATTGCACTAGTTCAATCATCTGCTTAAGGTTAATCAAGGTATTTGTTCTAGTTCATTTAATAAGTTGTCGTAATTTAGCCTTAATTATTTGATTATTTAGGTTCAAATGAGTAAGTTTAAGGGTGTAATGATCCTGTTACACCTCCTTTTGACACACTCAAGGTGTAGTACAAGGAAGTTTTTTCATTTTAAGTAACATTATTCAAAATAGGATTATTTATTCAATTCAGATTCGCCACTTAGGATAGTTTATTTAGTGTCCCAAGTCACCATTTTATTTTAAATCCTAAATCAAGGAAATTTCGACTTTCCTTTTGAAGTCTGCGAACCATAAATTCTGAATAAGGAATTCTGTTAACCCGAGGGAAGGTGTTAGGCACCCCCGAGTTCCGTGGTTCTAGCACGATCGCTTAAACTATCATTATTTTCCTATTATATGATTTTAAAATATGTTTTAGCCTATGGTACAATTTTAAATTATTAACCGCTTTTAATTAATTTTAAAGAAGATTTAACGTCGTCTAAAACATGTCTTTGGATCGCACCACATGAAATGCACCCGCAATCCGAAACACATCTTATTCAACGTTGTTGAGATTTGGATTTGGGTCACATGAAATGCATACCCGAGTTTGGGAAAGTAAAATTTATTAAACTAACGCGCCAAGAGAAAATACGCATTTTTAACTTTGCGAGGGTCATTGAAATTTACTAAATGGACGCCTCGAACTCTAAGGATTTTAAAAGAAATAATTAAATGAGGGCCATGCAATTGTCATTTTTGTTTGGCACGGCGCACCTCAATTCCATTTTAAAAGGATATTCTAAATAAACCTCGGAGGGCCATAAACTACTTGTATTATCTAATATGGCTCACCTCCGGTCTAATTGTCTAAAAATTATTAAAATCTATATTTTTCCAAACCAAAAGTTTGCAGGTCTGCTGAAACTGCTGAGCAGCATTTTCCCCCTGTCAACCAGGACCTCTACTTTGTGTTGACTAACTTCAAGAACAAAATATTCAGCGCATATCCATTTCCACGGGAATCACCACCACAAAGCTTGCTCTTCAACTGAACAAAACTCCAATTACTCTGTCTTGATTTTTCCCACAAAAAAAAAAGGAAGAAAAACTCACAATATTTGAGTAATCATTTGAAGCAACAAACAGATTGAAATGGGAGAATAGAGTCCTTAAGAACCATAGAAACGCAGACACAACCCACTCCACAAAGCAGTAAGGCTTAAAGTCAATTCCAACATCCATGAAATTAAATAGTCCAAAATCCATGAAGTTAAGTAATAAATAACATGCTTAAACATTCATTGTTTCCAAACTACAAAATGCAATTAAATTTTCAACAAAGCACTCACGAAAAATCAATCCAAAAACACTTAACGAAGTCACGTAATGCACATGGATCAAAATTCACTAACAAATAAATACTCAAAAGACGACTAAGAAAACTTGAGCTGAAAGAAAAATTGGAATGAACCTTTATTAGACTCAGCAATAAGTTTCTTCGACATAGCAAGTGTGTAGCTCCATCATCGTAAAAATACAAGGAAATATAGCGACTACACCCCGGATGAAAATTTGAACGAGCCCAGCGGCAAGAGAACTCGAACGGCAACCTCGACAATGAGAATCGCAACTGATACCTCCCTCTAACGACCCAGCAACCTCGACCTTTTGGAGTGTGATCGAAGGACTGTTTCGGATAGTGATTAACGGCCCTTTTGGAGGTGATTCGTAGCTGCTCTCATGGCTGATTTTCAGCTGAAGTTTGATGAAGGAAAAGCTACTGGTTTCAAGGAGATTTCATGGCTGATTTTCGCTAGATTCTAGCTGGAAAACAGAGCTGATTTTGAATGATTTTTGGAGGTTGGTTCAAGGACTGTTTGAAGCTATTTTGCAGCTTTATTTTGGTGGTGTTTAAGAGATGTTTCAGGACCACTTACAGCTGATTTTGCTGCTGGTTCGACAGCTGCTGCTCTCTCTCATTTCCGGCGAGTTTGCCGGCTATAGAAGTGAGGCAGAAAACGAGAGAAGGCTTGTTGAAGTAGCTGAAGGCGAGGGCACCCGGGATTTGTCGTTTCAGAAGATGATCTCCTGAAGAAGAAGATCAGTAGGTCTTTTTTTTGTTTTCCCAACAATGGCAGAAGAGAAGTTTTCTCCTTTGAAGAAGAAGAACGACGTGGGGGAGGTTCCTATTCTCAAAACGGCGGATCAGTCTTGAGGGGTTTTTTGTATAGGGTGTTTAGGGATTAGTTAATATTATATAGGGATAGAGATTAGTTTACGGGTATAGGCCTAGAAATTATAGGCTAGGGAATTGGGCTAAAGATTAAAAAAAATGGACTATAAGATTTATAACCAATCTAAAACTAATTCCTCATTCTAAAATTATATACAATTATAATATAAAAATACAAAACTAATTTTAATTAATTGAATTAAATTTATAAAAGATAAACTATTTTTTGTGTTTTCGAGATTATATAAAAATAAAGATAAGGTACTATTTTTGAATATTTTCATTTAAATTTACGAAAGATATGTAAACTAAAATATTTTTTTTGTAATTTTTATTTTTTGTGACGAAATAAAGTAAAAGAGTCAAAATTGGCTGAAATAGCAATATTAGGCCTAAAGTAAATATTTACATGCTAAAATGGGTGAAATTTCGGGGAGAGTCACAAATCACATGTCTAAAACCCGACCAGTCATTTTGAGAATTTAAGCTTCGTTTGGCGGCGCACAATCTTGAACAGCTTCATAATATGAGTATCGACTTGCGTGCATGATTGAATTCAGTTAATTGATGATTCAAAGTCGAATTAGAATAAGGAATCTAGTTTCGGAAGTTTGAAAAGTGAGAATTCGACTAGAACTGGACTTTTGAGTAAACGACCCCGGAATGAATTTTTGATGATTCCAACAGCTTCGTATGGTGATTTTAGACTTAGGCGCGCGTCCAGATTCAGATTTGGAGGTCCGTGGGGTAAATTAAGGCATTTCAGCGAAAGTTGGAAAAGTTGAAGTTTGGAAAATGGAGAAGTTTGACCCATAATTGACTTTTGTGATATTGGGGTCAGAATGTGATTCCGAGAGTTGGTGCAGCTCCGTTATGTCATTTTGGACTTGTGTACAAAATTTGGCATCATTCCAGGTTGATTTAGTCGGTTTTGGCACAAGTTTTTCGAATTTGAAAGATTTGGAAGTTCATAGTTTGATTCATGGTGTGATTCGTCGTTTTGGCGTTGTTTGATGTGATTTGAGACCTCGAGCGAGTTTGTGTTAGATTATGTGACTTGTTTATGTGTTTGGACAGAGTCCCGGGGGCCTCGGGTGTGTTCCGGGTGGGCCACGGGTCATTTTTCCCTATATTTGAACTGCTATTCTGTTATCTGATATTTCTTCTATGCGATCGCATAGCCGTAGCCACGATCATGTAGTACAATGTCAACCTGCCGTATTTTCCTTCTATGCGATCATATTGATTTGTTCGCGATCGCATAGCACAAAATTTGGACAGTAACATTTTCCTTTTACGCGATCGCTTCAGTCCTTTCGCGATCGCGTAGCACACTTTGGGCTAGCAACTATTTCTTCTATGCAATCGCATCTTTTCTCCTGCGATCGCGATGTACAAATACTTGGACAATATTTAAATAGCCCATTCGCGACCTATCTTCATTTTTCCACCATTTTTGTACGGGATTAAAGCTTTTGAGAGAGATTGTTTAGCAAACCAAAAGGGGAATCACTTGGAGGTAATATTCTTGACTTCATAACTCGTTTATATGTGATTAAAGGTCTGATTAGTGGTGAAAAATTAGGAAAATTAGTACTAAATGGGTAATTAGGGCTTGAGATTAAGAGACCTTAAAATGGGTATTTGAGGGGTCAATTGAACTCCACATTTAGTGTTCTTGATATGTATAGACTCGTGAGAGTACGGGGGTTCTGAAAATGTAAATTTTACCTGATTTTAAGGCCTGCGCCCAAGGGGTATTTTGGTTATTTTACCTAATTTTGCTTGGTAGCTTAGAATTTATTGGTAGAATCAGTTACTTGAAGTGTTATTTACATTATGCAATTGAATTGGATAGATTTGGCAATTTGGAGTTGAGTACTCGTGGCAAGAACGTGGTTTCGGGTTGATTTTGAACCGGTTCGAGGTAAGTTTCTTTCCTAACCTTGTGTGGGGGACTTCCTTAGGATTTGAGTCTGCTGTGTTGATTGTAGTGAGTGTACGCGAGGTGACGAGTGCGTGCTTGGACTTGTTTGTATAAAAATCGCTCTTTTAGGGTTCTTAGGTCCTAATATTCACTGTGTATGAATGTGTACTTGATATGCTTGAGTTTTCCACCTACTAGTTTCACCTCTACATGCTCATGATTCATTCTTATTGCCTACTTGACTTTTATTTTGCTTAACTGAACATTTTTACCTCTTCTATTGTCATGTTATCCTTCATAACTACTTGTTTTATTGGAAATCATTATTATCTCTCATGTAATTGTTTAGTCAAGTTTGAGGTGATGATTATCTTCTCGCTGCCCATCCTTAATTGAAATTATTGTATATTCTTTGTAAATTGTCCAACCTTAAATGAAGTTTAGATAATCTATATTTAGTCGAAATTTCCTTATATGGAATTATTTGATTCATGTTAGCTTCCTTGTTGTTGAATTACATGTTGTGGGATCCTTGCTTCATATTGTTTTCTTCCATGTTGAGTTGTTCTTATCACGCTTAGTATTCTCTATTGTCATTATTCCTTGTGAGATAGTTTTACCATCTCCTTGTGATCGAAAGTTCTTGAATTGATTTACTTATCGTGTTCTTGTCAATATTGTCATTGTTGCTGCTGTACTTGTTGTGGTGGTGCATGAGGTTACTGCCGTGCAATTGTTGATATTGTGATGCACGAGGTTTCTTTCGTGCAGCTGTTGTTATGCGGTTGCACGAGGTTTCTATCGTGCTATTTCTACTATTGATCTATTGCACATGCGGCGTGATAAGGCGGATATATATATATATATATATATGCTTATATGTGGGTTGTGCATGTGGTAAGACAAGGTAGGAACATTATGATGCACGTGTGGCGAAACAAGGCGAGCACTTATTATGCTATTATTTGCACACGTAGAGAGACAAGGTAGGCTATGTCAGGGATTTATTGTAAGGATTTGTGATGGCCTGGGGGCATTCTTTTTGTTTAATATTGTGCTATGGTAGGCTTACCTATATGTGCTTTATCTCGTGGAAGTTGTGAGGAAACATCTTACGTGATGTCCTTTCTTTTCCTTATGCTTATTAGCTGATAGGAACTATGTTAAAGCACTTGCATAAGCATACACGTAGTTGAACACTCTTATTAGATATGAAGTCCTCCTGATTTTGCTGAGTATAGATGTATACCCTCGTTTACTTGTTATATATGTGAGAGTGGCTCTAGTTAGCAAGTGAGTTTTAAGATTGACCATGAGGTTGACGGGGTCACAAGATGCCAAGTGTTAGATTTCAGATACTGGGACTCATGAGCTGTAATTTGTCAGAGATTCGGTACTTCATGGAAATTGTTGTGTAAGACCTGATGTGAACACTATCGTAGGATCTGAGTTATTGCTTACCTTTACTGTATTGTGACTTTCGGATTTGGGTTTGTGTTTTCGCTCGCTTTTCTATGTCTTTATTCTTAGTATTTTCGTTGTTACTTGTTATTTTCTTCCCTTATTGTGACTGTATTATTGTTATCCATTTCGTGTAGTCTTCATATATACATCATGTTGCGTTGTTCCTATATTTGTATATTTTATTGGACCGGTAAGTGTATTGACTGTTCCTCATCACTACTCCACCGAGGTTTGTCTTTATACTTACTAGACACAGCTGTGGTGTGCTCATGCTACTCTTCTGCACATTTTTATTGTGCAGATCCAGGTACTTCCACTTAGTCTTATCATCCTTGAGACGAGGCGCTTCTGTAGAAACTTCGAGATATATCTGTCGCGTTTGTAGACCGAGGAGTCCCTTTCTATCTTTCTGTAATAGTATAGCCCTTCAGTAGTTTTTCTTTTGTTAGACATTTCTGGAGTTAAAGCTTCTTACGTATCTTTTAGCTTGTGATCCATGGGGTTCCGGATTTTGGGAGTGTTAGGTTGAGAATCTGTATAGCTATGTGTCAGGCAACATCTTAAACACTGTTTTATTTTACTATTTTAATTTTTAAATTATTTCTTCTGCAACTGTTGTTTATATTCCACATTGTTAGGCTTACCTAGTCGTAGAGACTAGGTGCCGTCATGATGGTTCACGGAGAACGAACTGTGATCGTAACAAAGGAGGTCAATTGAAAACCAACATCACGTAGTCTCAATCTAGAATTGTTTGGAAGGTTCTAGAAGATAATGGTAGGGGCTAAAGTGTAATGAAATAATTAAAAATAAGTCAGAAATGAGGTAAAACAATATCAGAAGTTTCTAGTATTGGACAGTTGTCCCTTTTTTGGTGTTAAAAGATGCTGAAACTAGAGTAAAAGGACAGCTATACCAAATCTGTTAAAAAATATATTGTACTATCCTTTTTTACTGCTAACATTTCTGAATTTTAGGATAGAATATTCCCACTTATTCTTTTCTTTGTGCATTCTATATAAAGAACAAACACTCACTCACTCACATATATTCTTTTATCAATTTATTCACTCTCAAAATAGGCACACAATACTTAGACAGAAAAATTTAGAATTCCATCTGGGTCTTCTACACTGATTTGTACATCACATTCCTACTGGGATTTACTATTTTGGTTGCTGAGTTTGTTGGTTCTTTCAATCAAGCTGTTGTGATATTCTCGGTTTAGTTGTTCCCAAATTCAGAGATTTATCCTTTTATCCTTGTGTTCTTTTGTTCCTTACTGTTTCTTAGGTATGTAAACCTTTTGTTGTTCTTTTGAGTTATATAAAAATGTAAGGCTTGTTCCATTTTGAGTTACCTGCTGCATTTTGGTTGGATTGTTCTTGTTTGTTTGGTTAGTTTTCCTTTTTGTATGTAAGTAAGTAAGTTGAATGTTGAAGTGTAATGTATTGACTACATGAAGGTTCTATTATCCAACCTATGAGACACATGTGGATTTTAGAGGTTTAATGGTAAATGGTGTTGGAAATCTGTTTTGTCTTCAACTAAAATTCAGTTATGTGTAGTATTGAATAGTTCATGTTATTAGCTTGGTTATGAACTTCTGAAATCTGAGTCTTACTCTTTTTGTGTCCATGAGATGTGCAAGTTTGGTTTCTTGTTGTTAAAATTGGTTTACCACTACTGAAGGTTGTTTGTTAGGTTTAAATTATCTTTACTTGATTCAATAATGAAGAGTGTTTCAACACTATTCCTTCAATCAAAGTCTAGATCTTTTCTTTAAAAAAAACATTAAGCATGCAATGGAAACAATGTTACTGCTTTACCTGAATGTTAGTTCATGAAATTAATGTGTAATTTTGATTTGATATTGGCATGTGAAGGACAAAGCTAAGCAGTAATTGGATTTGATAACCTGTTGATCAAATCCATCACTAACTAAATTTCAAGCCACACAGGCAGTAATGAAAGGAGTAATGAGATCCCTGCTGGTTAAATCAATTAGCCCAGACGGGATCAGAATAAGGCCATAACACTTTACATAATTGTAATTGTTAGTTTAAAGTTGTATAGTAATTTATCTAGTGCACCAAGTGCAATCAGCATGACTATGTAATATCATTTCTTATTTTTAGTTGTAAGATAATTGAAGTGTGTGGTGTGAGTTTCTGTCCATATTGTACATCTTTCTTTTGGTTGGCCTATTTCTTGTTTAAGCTGTTTATTTCAAAGCCCATGTGATTTTATATGATCCTTGTTTTGAAATCCCTATTTTAACTGAAGTATGCTGCCCCCAAAAAATGGAATTTACTTGAACGCTACTTGGGCTCTGATAGAGGCCCATTTCTGTTTTCTCCTCTGATTATATCATTTAAAGCATGATATAGCCTACTGCAGCCCATTCAAGCTTTAGTACCAAAATGTCATTTCCAAACCTTTGATCCATGTTTTGTATCCACGTCAATTCATTTAGCCCAAAACAGAATTGATGCTAGCCATACCTATTAAAAGGTTAAAATATCATCGTATAGCCAGTTTTTACTCTGATCAATAAAAAATAGCCAGTGTTTACCAAGTCAATGAAAAAAAGCCACTATTTTACTGCAACAGGGACCGGTCCCGTATAATACACGGGAGTTCTGGTGCATTTATGTACGAACTCCAGCATATTATACTGGATCGGTATACTTTGCTAACTCCTGTAAAATTTGCGGGAGACTGGAGCACCAATGATCCAAACTCCAGTATATTATACTGGACATTTATATTTGCTGGAACTCCCGTAAAATATGCGGGAGTTCCAGCATAATTATGCTTGAACTCCCGTCCAGCATAGTTATCCTGGAACTCCCGTAAAATTTGCGGGAGTTCAAGCATACTTATGCTGAAACTCCCGTAAAATTTGCGGGCGTATTTTTCGTATTTTGAATAGTGTTTTCGCTCAAATTTATCTTTACATAAAAAGTGGCTAAATTTTGATGACTTTTGAAACTTGGCTATTTTTTAACGATCAGTGGTAAATCTGGCTATTTTTAAATTTCTTGCTATTAAAAGTGATACTGTTGATATTGAACTTATACTCGTTCTCTGACGCGTTTTATATAATAATAGAATCAAATTACTTTACAAAATGTTACAATGATATTTCATTATGCACAACGTAACCTATTTAAATATCATAATAACTTTAGATCTGATAAGCATTCGTAATTTGCTTTAGACGCGTTTAAATAAATTATCATGGCTATGGGTACGGTTTCCGTGACATAGTCATGATACATAATTCCCAAATTCGGGTGCACATTTTATGTGACCCGGCCACATCTTCGAACAATAATAAAATACACATGTTATAAATTATGGGTACAGTTTTCGTGACACGATTTACAATGTGTACAACAAACAAGTGTACGACAATCATAACTTGTTCCAGAAATAATTTCATAAATAAATAAAAGTGGTTATAAAGTTAAAACTGCACAATATGTTTAAAACATGTAATAAATAAGATAGTTAGGTCAATTATTAATAGTTGAACGACCGTGCTAAAACCATGTAACTCGGGAATGCCTCACACCTTCTCCCGGGTTAAAAGAATTCCTTACCTGGTTTTTTGTGTTCGCACACCAAAAATAGAGTCAATTTTCCTTGATTTGGAATTTAAAAAAAACCGGTGACTTGGGACACCATAAATTATTCCAAGTGGCGATTCTGAATTAAATAAAATAATTTCATTTCGATTAATGTCACTTTAATTGAAAAAATTCCTTTATATCCCTCTCGGGTAAAAAGGAGTGTGACAGTCGTTGTTATTATCATTATTGTTATTTTATTATTATCTTATTCTTTAATTTTATTACTGCTGTTATTTATTTTGCTTTTGCTATGGTACTATTTTTGTTGTGAATATTTTTTTTTAGTATTTTCATCATAATTTCTTTACTCTTGCATTTTTTAAATATATTTTGAAAATGTTTTTATCGAGGAGCGAATATATTGGAAACATCTTATCTACCTCATACAAAATATGGTAAGGTATGCGTGCAGTTGTGCACTCTATTATCCCAAACTCTACTTTTGTGATCGCACCGGGTATATTACTGTTGTTATTGTAAATAGTAAGTTTAAAATTAAACTGTCTCGTATAATGGGACAGAAGCAGTAAAACATTTTGAAAAAATAAAACCAGATTCTACTATAAACACTCTAAAAGTAGAGGAAGAAAGAAATAATTAATACCATGTAGAACCATGAAAGGAACAAAGGATGATATTAGGAGAAAAACGAGCATAACAAGGATCCAGATGACTAGTTTTCGGCAAACGTAAACGTTAATGTGCCTAAATTTCAGCATGAAATTGAGATAATGTTAAGAATAAAATTCTATTTGGAGTGAATGTCTATCTTATAGAGAGTTTTACTTTGTGACTAAGTCATTTTTCCCCTATAAATAGAGGGGTCTTACCCCATTGTAAATCATCCCAAAATTCAATAAGAATTCTCTTTCTCTCTTTCTCTGCAATATTGCTCTTGTTCTTTTATTATTTTATAACACGTTATCAGCACGAGCCTCTAACTAATTGAGTAGAAGCTTTGGGATTGAGTATAATGATTGTCAATTGTTCTATGAACTTCCTTCATGATTAAATTCTGGATTTAAGGTAAGTATTTTACTTTTCTCTTTCAAATTCTTGACATTCTATAATTTGATTTTAAATACAAGCAAAGACGAAAAATTTTGTTTGCAACTCTAATGGAGTTTGAAAGAAATTATAACCACCCAAAGTGGTAAAATTTCTATGCCTTGCCATGATTAAATTCATGTATGATTGTGGGCAAAGAATTGAAAACTCGTCCCATTGAATTTGCTCCATTCTCATTCCCTTTAGAGAATGTGATAGCAGTATGTGATAAGTCTGAAAGAAGACAAAATTATTACTATGAAGGTATCAATAGATGTGGACGTGGCAATAGACGAAATTATAATCGTCATCATTGTGATACTGAGAATAATAAGGATTCTCAAAATAATCCTTCACTATGTGAAAGTAATATTTGTCATCGATTTGACATGAGATTTTATAAAGCACATATAGATGATTATGGTCCATTCATGATGTGAATGTGACAACATCTGATTTACGAATACATATTCATTCTTCAAAGAATATGAACGTGCTAGTGGTAGCGAATATACCACACTCACCTCTAGAAGGAGGTTTGAGATGATATAAGAAAATAATGTCATTATTATGGCATGAATGGTCATTGGTCACGTACCTACTGTACGCCAAAATATTTTGGCATTGTGATTATTAAAAGACAACGATAATGCAAGAACAGAACTTGCACATTTAATTTTGACCATAACCATAATGGTATGACTTTCTCTTTCAAAGAGATATTCACCATATGTATGTTGATGAATACGTGGTAGTACAAAATTAATTGAGAGATCTGGAAGAGCCAATTACAACTATTTTGGAGAAACACAATTGATTAACAATAAGGTATTGTGTTGTAGTAAGTCTCAAAGAAATATATTCAGTTTCCAAAGTATTCGCGAAAGCGATTGATTATATTGAGACTATAAATAAAGAAAAGATTTAATATCTTCTATTATTACAACTTGTAGCGGAATAATATGTATGTGAAAAGCTACCCGCTTTATTCTCCAATTTGTACTACATAAATAAAAGAATACCACAATGAAGTGGATATTTTATTGATATAAAACCCATATCGTAATAAACTTAGAGTTTATTCTTTATTGCACACATCATGATGTAAATATAAAGTTTATCAATATTGATAATTTATTCGGTTGGTATAATTGATTTAGCCATATCAATTTAAGTATGATGTGAAAAAATAAAAGAGAATTAATATGGGTAAATATTAAAGAACTAGAAAGTTCTTTACGAATTCTCTTACATTGCTTGTCTCATTAATTAGTAGACCAATTAAAATTGAGATTGAATCTCATGAATGTTGGAAATATCAAAGGTGAATAGGGCCCACTCACCTGCCATGTATGCCATATAAGATGCATCTATGAGATGGTTGCATGTGCGATTATTCTTAACCCGCAACCTGGTGTTTGCGAGGTAACTTGCTCAATAATTTAATTTAGAGCATATTCCAGATTTTCTACTCAAGAAGTTCATCTTGATAAGTT